>OU898276.1:97525433-97575433 GCA_918026665.1 Diabrotica balteata | reverse complement strand
TTTTGTTGTAGAAGATAATATAATAATTCTTCAAAAGTACTGTAATAAATACAGCCTTCTCTTACAGCTTAGGTATGGTTAAATATTTCAATTTTCATGATTTTTGTTATTAATTTGCTAATATTTTTTTCTGGCGTGTATTTTTCGGATTTTTCTGAGAGAAACGATTATTTAGTTCCTTTATAATTTTTAGATTAAAATATATTGGCGCCCATTTTATTTTACAGTTTAAGTGTATATCATGTTTCCTGTTTTTCGTTGTCAAACTGTTATGTTTTGTTATCTAATTATTATCTGTTGATTAACTATCTATTTTTCATCTACATTGTTGTATATCCTTACCTACCTCCAATGAAGTATTCTGACTTGAGCAACGTGCTCTTGTTAAATATTGTAAAAAAAAACTTTTTAATATTAACCTTTTTCATTTTTTTTACATTACATAGTTAGTTCATAAAAGCTTACATTACAAAATGTGTTTCAAATGTTTTTATTATTTATTTGAATACATATAAACAACTAAAAATGTGCTAACTTTTATGTTTAATTTGCAATAACATTTTAGTTTATAAACATTTTTTTAACTTAAAAACACTAATACACTTTAATAGAAACATTAAGAGCAAGTATTTTAAAGAGATCTGTTGAATGTTTTTATCTGCAATGCATAGTTTTTTCGACACTATTAAAATGAATAAAAAAAATCTTGGTTTTTTGCTTAAATAATGGTAATAAAACACCATGGCGCAGTAAAAATTTTGATATCCACGGAATGGTACGCCTTTTATATTGACTTTCCCCAGATATTTCATTTATAAAATAGCGCCCAGTAATTTTTCAATTTTTTTAAGTGATTTTTCATTCATAATTCCTGGGGTAATAGATTTAATTATTTATTTTTTTGAATGACAAAAACTTAAAGAACAAAAATCTAGTCATAATTGTTTATATATATATAGTAACTTATTTGATATATACAGTTATATAATTGTTGTATTATTGTTTAATTAATTTTTAGTTATGTAGTTAAGTATGTACCGAACTTTTGCTTTGAAGTCTTTTTTTTACAGATCATCGATCGTTTAGTACTACATTGCTCGCTTTTGAGGTTTATGGGGCGTGGTCCTAGAAGTATTTGTTAATTTACAAAATATTATATTTAAGTAAAAAGCTTACGATGACAATTGGACAAATACAATCATAAAATATCGTCAGTAGTTTAATAGCGAGAATTAAAATAAAGGCAAACATTTACAGTAGCTCATTTCCGATATCTATCTGTGTTGGCTAACACATTGCTCATTACAATTTATTACGATCCAACGGATCTTATTGGCAATATCAAAGTGCAATTGGTGAAACTGTATTCGGTATCGTTCATATTGAATCCATATGACATAATATGGCATTCTCAAACGTCTGTAACATAAAGGTCTGGATGTTAGCGAACTATCAAATAAATAAGTGATGAAAACTAGTGAGAAAGTAAGTGAAAAAATCCAATTCACAATTAAGTTAGCTATAGTACGGACACTTGGGAATAATTAAGCATACGACTATAAATTGGACGATGCTATATGGGGTCATAAGAATATGACAGTTCTCAGTGAATAAAGATATAAAATAGGGGAATCCACTAGTAACGAATTTATTTAACTCAGTATTAGAACAAATTGTAATTTAAGATTTGATTAGAAAATCAAATATGAGCACAAACAAGACTATTTTCAATAGCCGGGAATAGTTCATAGCGTACGTAGATGATGTGGTGATACTAGCGAGAAAAAAAAATTTAGAAAAAGTTTTTCAGAAATTTGAAGATTAAACAAAAAGGTACGGATTAACCGTAAACCAAACAAAAACGCAATATGTGGCAATAAGAGGAGACATAAGAATTAATAACACATATATCAAAATACGGAGGCTGTCCATGGTTTTTAAAAATTGTCGAGTTGTCAAATTGATTCGAACGAGTACATACCGCTCTGTGAATGAGTGTAAAAATTTGCTGTTTATCACAGTAAATACCAGTTTTTAAAAGAATTTTACTATCAAAAAGTGATTAGTAATTGTTGTGTAGATTTATTAACGTCAAGAGCTGTAATATTATTCACTAAGAAATTGTTTATTAATACTTTTCTAACCAAAACATTCAGTTGTGTTAACATTTTTTGCTATATTTATAGATAAATAATATAATAGTAGAAATAGATAGCCAACTCAATGTATAAATTTCGTTCATTAGGACCCCTTGCGGCTGGGATCAATACTAATCATCTTTTGGCGGCAAATTCGAATGGACACCCCTTACATATATACCCTTTAGCGCCTCTTGCGGGCTATTTCGTTACTAATTAAAATTTACTGGAAAATAAGGATATATAAAAGATGCATAATTGTTATATAATAATATAATATTATAATATAATATAATATATATAATATAATAAATAATATATAATATAATATAATATAATAATATAATATAAATATAATATAATATAATATAATATAATATAATATAATATAATAATATAATATTAATATAATATAAATATAATATAATATAATATATAAATATAATATAATATAATATAATAATATAATATAATATAATATATATAATATAATATAATATAATATAATATAATATAATATAATATAATAATAATATTTAATATGCACATAGTTTTCAGAAACAAATGTTAAATACTATTATTGTTTGCTTCCTGACAACTTACTATCATCATCCTTTTTGTAATTTTTCAATGATTTGTACACAACGGAACAATACAATATTTCACCATGTTTAGTTTTTTTACAAACTTTTTACAAACACAAAAATTGTTTGCTACAATAGGTAACTCAAACTAAACTTTCAAAACAAGTAACCTAACCTAACCAACTGAAATTAAAATTACTAAGAATGCAAACGAAAGTTAAAGATAATAAAATAAAATTGAAAACTTGTAAACAAACGGAAGATCTGTCATTACTTTTGACAGAATTGACATTGCGGAATTCAGCTTCGTTTGATTATTTTATTGACACCCCAAAAATGCGTTAAAATAAATGATGGGTTAAAGTCTTCGTGAGAGAGTTAGGCTGTCATTTCTCTTTATTAACTCGCTGGGGTTAAAGTGATGAGGGAATGAACCAAGGTCATCATACAAAGATTCCAGGCCATGGCTATATCTTCGGCATAAGTCAGTCCTGTCCCGTCGAAGTTTAAGACAGGGAACCAGTAATACAGATATGCGTTACAATTGCTGCCTACCAATCGAAACTTTAATACAATAAAACTAAAAATAGTTACTTTTGACTACATGAGTAACAACTTAAATCATTGTTCTTCTACAGTTAGCAACACCATGTCTGGAAACAACATCATCAGTAATAATCCAAATTCATATGCAACTGTTACTATGTCAAAACCGAAACCGAAATATCCCAAGAAAGATCAAGCAATATTAATACATCGCACCCTCAGTGCAAGACTGCAGTAAGTCAGAATAAGTAAGTTTCGAGATAAAGACGATTTTGTTTATTTTCGTGCTAATATCGGTCAAATAGGACACAAGTTTAAAAAAAATTATCATTTATTTATGATTTTGCATGCTTTTTAGCCTATATTACATTAACCAAAAATAGAAATTTAAATAAAATAATATTAATGCTAAAAAAATTAGGAATTTTAAAGTTACAACACTTTTGCACGGAGAAAATTGTTAATCACTACACATTTAGTATTAGAATTTTAAAGTTACAACACTTTTGCACGGAGAAAATTGTAAAAAGTGTAGACACATTTTCTGTTAGTTGTCCTCTTCTCGTATATCATCTTGGGCCAAAATATTTTTATAAAAACTATGGTGGGCTTCTGGTATCATACCCGAATGGCAATAAATCATCGGGTAAGTAAAGAAAAATAATCCTCAACAGCATTCGGGGTTTAGTATGGTATTAAACTTTACATTTAATAGATTCCAAGAAATCAGATAGCTACCTAGAATAAATAGGTACCTAATAAAACGACTGTAATGACAATGTCATAATGAGGTAGAAAATTATTTGACAAAACTTTCAATATTTTTATTTAAATTGAAAACAAAAGTACTAATAAAAGTATAATAAAAATATGCCAATCGGGCTAACTTGAGTACAGTGATTAACAAAAGGTTAGAAATTCACTACCTTAGTAAAAGTTTAGGGGGGGGGGTGATAATATGATAAGACAATCGCCACGGAAGGTTACATGAAGATTTAATACAATTTGGATTTAGTTTTTATAGAACAAGTTTTCTGAGAATAGATATTTTTAACCTGTCAGTATTGTTAATACACAAGTTTTAAGATAACTGTTTTTCCTTTCATAAGAAAAAATACTTTTTGGCTCTAAATAATTAGTCTTAATTCATGTGTTTTTAATCCAATCTAATAAATAAATGGTCAAATGACATCGCACAAATTTAATGGAAAATATAATGTCACACAAAGGACATAAAACTTACGTGAATAAATTGGTAAATCGTAAATATTTGTTTATTGTCTCGGCCGTTAATGGATTACGTAGAGACTGTATATTAAAATTAAACACCACAGATATAGATATTAAAATAACAAATATCTTACTTTTTTCGCGCCTTTCATTGTTTGTTATCGAAACCATTGCAATGTTCCGTGCAAAACTGTTGTAACTCTGTTACATTAGAGTTACAACAGTTTTGCACGGAACTTATATACAAAAACGTAAAATAGTTAAACTGTTGTTGTTGTAATATTTAGCCGGTTAAGCATTTGAAAGTTACTAAAGTTTTACAGGGGATAGATATGCATGTTTACCATCGAATTCCATGATTACTTCATTTTCATAAAATTTTGAGTTACTGCAGTCTTGCACTAAGGGTGCGACATGCTAAACCAAACTTATTACTTCTCGACTACGTCAAAGCCATAGGTAACATTGTTACCCCCAAAAACATATGCTTCGCCTCAAAATTTCCAATAATCGAATGTGGATCTACTTAACAAATTCTGAACTCGTTGAACATATTTTAACAGAATATCCTACGATTAAAATCAACTCTGTAGAACTACCCGTAAGACGACTGGTAACCCCAGCCAAAAGACTAATAATCTCCAACGTCTGTTATTGGATGCAGGCATTGGATGTGCCATTACCACATATAATGAAGTAATAAAATCATCTTTTTTACCGAATTTATGTAGCATATATACTGGAGAACTTAATGCGATACGAAAGGCTTTTAAAACACTATAATAAAAACCAAGCAATATGCACAGACTACCTGTCGTCACTACAATTGATAAAAAGTCTATACTCTCAGCATTCCTTAGTTCAAGAAATCTATAGGACTTACAGTGCATTCGCTTTTCAAGGTGTAGATATCACAATCATCTGGCTACCATCCCATGTCGGCATCCCCGGTAATGAAAAAGCAGAACAAGCAGCCAAGCAAGCTTCTTGTGTAAACAGTCAATCATCAAAAGCTCAACATATTTAAATCCGTAATGACCTAAAGCAAGTTTTAAGCAACAACACTATCATACCTGGCAAACCCATTGGAAAACAATAAGAGAGTGCACTACATGAGATCCGGCAGACTGTTGAAAAATTTGAACTTTCAAGAATGTCTAGAAACTAAAAAGCTGCCATCCGAAGATTAAGAATAGGACATACCCGATTCACATATTAATATTTCATGAAATCCGAGCCGAAGCCAAATTGCCAAATCTGCTCAAGTGTATTAACTGCGAAACACATTATTATCGAGTGTCCCCGGTATGCTAAACACAGAGTGCAACATAAACTAAATACACAAAAACAAAAACTCAAATATCAAAGACTTAAACTTAAACTCGCCCGATCAAGTATTTAACCTAATTGGTGTCTTGAAAGACATTCAGTTGTTCAACAGAATATGACCCCTTGTTTTCCATCTACTATACCTTTAACTTATAACTTAGTGATAAAACTGTTATATTATTTAGTCATAGCTTCTAAGCTTATAGATTAACTGTAGCAATTAGTAACACGTGTTTATTGTAATTATTGTACACAATATTGATTGTGTCAATGGCCATTGAAGGCGAGACACACTAATTTAGATAAAAAAAAATAAAAAAAACGAACCCATAACGAATACGAATAAAATAGGAAAAGAGATAAACAAACAAATAGTAAAGAAAAGCAAAGTAATAGGATCACTAAATCCAATACTTAAAGCAAAAATGTGTAAAAATAGCTAATCTGCGAGTCTACGAGACAGTATTTAGACCCACAGATATATACACCACGTGTATATATCTGTGGGTCTGTGCGAAACGTGGATTATAAACCAGCAGGAAGAAAAAGTAGAGATCTGAAAAAAAAACGCCTTGAAAAGTCTTCAGAGGAATAAAAACGGCAGAGAATACTTGGAGAGAACGAACAAATAAAGAAATATTGATAATGAAAGGCAAAATTAATACCAAGGTAGAAGAACTGAAAACAGTCTGCAGATAAATTAGTTTAAAAATAAATATCCTTAACACAATATACATGTGAAGTTTGTACCCAATAATAATTTTAAGATTCAGAAAAACGAAGTAAAACTTGTTGATAAAATAGCTTGTACACGAAATGAGAATAGATAAGAACAACCAAACAAATGAAGTATGAAAATGAATACTACATAGATGGATGGCATACGGAGCACTTAAAAACGAATTTAAAGAAAAAAACATACCAATTAATTTAAAGGAAAACGGTTTTAATTAGTAAGTTTTGTTAGTAATGACAGTGCAAAAATACTGTTTCTAACAAAAAGCAATGCTTTAAAACTAACAATAACACAAAGAAGGATGAAACGTTCAATAATAAGAGTAACAATAAAAGACAAGTTCACAATCGAAGACCTACGAAACAGAACCAAATTTACAGATGTTGTGGACAAAGCTTACAGATTTAAATGGAGATAACTACGTAGCAAGAATAAAGGATGAAGAATGGAAGTTGAACGCGCAAATTAAATAAATGAAGACTAAAAACAGATAAATAAAACAGAGGAATACCACCTATATGATGATAAGATGATCTGCGAAAGACAACGAAAAATAGGATCATGCTGCAAAAAATCATGCACTTTAGATACTAGTAGGGAAGGCTATATCCTGCAGTGGACGAGCTGATAATAATGAATGTTTAAAGGACAAGTTCAATTGAGTGTAAGGTCCAATAACTAAGTTGTTGCTCTAACAACCATGTTGATTGTAGTGGTTGACAGCGACTTCTCTTTTAGTATAATGCTACCAATATTTTACTTATAATATTGCTTACATTTGTTTTAAAGCACTATTACCAAGTAACATTAAATAACACACTTTAGAAATCGAAATGCGTACCAAATTTGTGACAAAATTGAGTTCAGGCTAATTTAAATTGAAATTAAGTTAATGTAATGTTATATATGGCTAACAGTCAATTCCAGAGATATTATTATCTCCGTAACAGTAATTGACATGGGCCTATGAGTAATAATTTTGATAATTAAAAACGACGCGACGTTGATTGAATTTGATCCAAAAAATAAATGTCACTTTCCAACTAAAATTCAGAGTTAGAAATTGGTGGAAATTATATTTTACAATCCTTTGCTTTCGTTTTATAAAAGTCGTCAACGGGTATTTCTATTTCTAGAAAATATATTATTACTTTTGAAAATATTTTGTTATAATTATACGTTTGTCTGACGTCTATATGTATTTAACCATTAAGAATTACGAGAATATGTTTTGTATTCGTCTTCTTGTAATGCCTATATATTTCGGATATTGATGACTATTTTGGCAATCTACATTTTGCGTACTGCTGGTCTAAAAGATTTGTGGTTTTTGTGTTAAACCACGCACGTATATTTTTCAGCGAAGAAGTACTTTACCTTCTCAGTCTTCGTTTTGCTTTTACTTTTCGCTGTAACAGTAAATGCAGCAACCGACATCTTTCGGTGTTTCTCATAGTGTGACCGAGATATTCGATTTTGGCTGTTTTTAATTTGGTTAACACCTCCTTTGCTTTTTATATCCTTAATAAAATATCCTAATTAGTAATATGGTTGGTATAAGATATCTTTAGTATGAAATAATAAAGTCACGTTTCAAAATCCTCAATTTTCATGCAGGTAGCGTCTGTGAGAGTTCACGACTAAACTCCGTAGAACAGTATAAGAAAAATATAACATGGTAGTAACCTGATTGCTATTGATACTTTTAAATCATGATGAATAGTATGGTCTAAATTTTTTCGTACCAAGTTAGGTGTATGTTTTTTCTCTTTCTATTGGTTGATTATTTCCACTAATTCTTTTAAATTGTTCTTTTTTGTTAGAAATCATCATAAATGTTATTTTTTTACTGTTTAGTGAAAGTTTATATCTCTGACTTCATCATCATCATCATCACCACCATCATCATGATCATCAATCAGCCAATCGCGTCCACTGCTTGACATAGGCCTCTCTCAGTTTTTTTCAGTGTTCTCTACACTGGACCGCTTGTAGCCAGTTTCCCGCTACACGTTTTATATCATCAGTCCATCTAGTTGGTGGTTGTCTTCGGCTTCTTTTATAGTTTCTGGGCCTCCATTCCATAATACGTCTTGTCCACCGTCCATCTTGTGTTCTGGCTAAGTGCCCTGCCCAGTTTCACTTACTACTACTACGCTGCAAGCGTAGTGGTTCTTTCGATGACGTCTTGAACTCCTGATATTTGCCTGATTTGTTGGTTTGTTATGTGGTCTCGAAGGCTCACGTTCAGCATTGCACGTTGCATGGCTCGTTGTGTAACTCTTAGTTATATCTCTGACTTACTTCTGTAATTTTATTCATTAAATCCTGGAGAGCTTCGTAACTGTCAGCAATACCACCATGTCGTTCGCGTATCTCATGTTATTAATAAATTCTCCGGTAATTCGAATTCCTGCTGCAACATATTTTACTTAGTATACATCCCTGTTGAATCCCTCGTTTGATTTTATTTTTATCGGATTTTCCTGCCTCTGTACGGAGAGAAGATGTTTAATTCATGTCAAGATTGCTAATAATTCTTATATCATCAGTGTTTATTTCAATACGAGTTGATATCTTAATCAGCTGGTCGTCTTTTACTGTATCGAACGCCGTGTCGGTCGAGTTTAAAAGATTTCGTTTCTTCGTTTTAAAAGAATTGACTGAAAGGGCTTGAAGATGCTGCGAAACGCATGTTTCAATTTTCAGTCTATAGAAAATAAAAAATTAGAATCTTCATTAAAAAAAAGATGTTTTTTGCATTCCTGCTTTTTTCTGTATTTTTTTAGTTGTTAATGTAAGTTAATTCAAAAACAGAAGATTTTTTGGGTAATGTCGAAAATAATGTCTTCAGTTAAGACTCGGATTTTTTTAAACTAAACGAAAAAGAAGTGATAACCAGTTAAACTTAGCAAATTAGTTGTTTATATATAAATAAGGTAGATTGTAAATAAAAAACGAATAGTTTAAACAAGGGTAGTTTTAACAGAGGTGAGTTTGATACTTTCTACGTCACCAAAAATATAAGCGGTTTTTATTTTAGTTATAACATAAATTTTCAAGCAAATCACTTTTACCTGTGGTAATTTTAAAGGTTTTTAAGAAGAAAAGGATTAAAAAGTTTGCTAACGGCTACTTGTGTTTTAATTAAAGAGCAAGTTCGTGCATAAGGTTTCCTTTTTGGTGGGGGGGGGGACTGGAAGAACTATCTACAAAAAGCAATCCACAAATACTTACAGAGATATCCTGGGCAACACTTAACAAGAAGATTTCTTAACTATTTAAAATTAGGACGCCGTTCCAAAAATCTTCTCTCCGCTCAGAAAAAAAAGGTTTTTCTTTCTTTAAAAATTTCAAGAGTAAATTTAAAAAACAATTTAAACTCCTACTTAAATAGAAAATTTACATATTTCATTGTACATGAACAGTTATTACAAAAAATATTTAAATTTATTCAAAACCGTACATAAAACCTTTCAACAACAAAATAAGAATTAAAACTATGGTTATGAACCAAATAGCAGAAAAAGATGTACTAACTGTCACATGATGAAATAACCTTCCAAGCGTTTCTAAAAACGAAACTAAAATATGTGAATTACACCAAACTTATATTTATTTATAAACTTTTGAAATTGTTATAACAGCAAAAGAGACACTAAATTGTTCTTTCAGTTCCGATGACTAAATTCAAACTTCCACAATAAAAACGCCTGCTGGTCCACCGAGAAGTAATATCATCCTTAAAAATCATTAAGGATAAATGGAAAAATTCTTGTTTATTTCCTGCATAAATATCTAGTAGAAACCAAGATTTTTAAAAGAGCAATTTGTTTATTATTAACAGACTCCAAAATGTGTTTGGATGATTAATCTCAGAGTCGCAAAAAGATTAAGAATCTCTTTCGGTTTTTTATGATATACGGGGTGAAACGAAATTGCTACAAAACTTACTTATTTCCGGTTATGCAACATTATAATATGGATGTTTGTATTAGATGAATAAAAGTTTATTTTTGAACAGCAATAACTTTGTTAATGTTACCCGTTGACCTAGGTGAGCGACGGAAAACGACGCGACGCGACGCGATTCGATGCGATACGACGTGACCAGTAATTCACGCGACGTGTGGCTTATGTAGCGTCGCATCGCGTCGCTTTCCATCGCTCAAAAACATCACGATGTCAATTCATTCCTATTCTTAAGTATGGGGAAGTATACGGCAGTGTTACTAGAAAATTCATATTTTAAATACTTAGCTTTAAAAAAATTTCACAAACGAGGAAGAAAGACAACAAATACCATATATTTAGAACGAAAAAAATTTGGAGAGTTTCATCATTTATATTCGGAATTAAGAAATAATCCACGTTGGTTTAAACATTATTGTGGCTTATTTTCAAGCAAGCACTTTTGATTATATTATTGCAGCTGTTAAACCCAGTATTTAACTGTCAATAAGTAATTTTCAAAAACCAATTTCTGTTGAGGAGAGGCTGTTACTGACTTTAAGGTATATTAATAAAAAAAACACTGGTACTATTACTATTAATTTTTATTTAACTAAATAAACTATTACGTAGCATAATTTGAATTGAAAAAAGCAATGATGCTTGACGAAGTCTGGGATGATGATGATGATTAAGGTTGCGAAGTCTGGGAAGATGATGATGATTGTGGTTGTGTCTCGAATTTTGCCAATTTATTCACAAGCATTTCTTGTACGTTTGTCCGAAACAGAAGTTTATTTGGGGGCGGCAATTTTTTTAAATATGGGGATATGGATTTGAACCAATTCAGGTCATCGTCATCCTGAACGTCCATGTCCTTCTTTAATAACTTAATTTTCTCTCTCTCAAGATTCATAAATTCTTCTGAAATATCAGTGGGGTTTCTCTTCTTTTTTCCAACAGCAGCTTCAGATTGATTATCACGGGTTTGAGGATGTGACGTACGAACTGTCTGATTAATCTGGGACCTTCTAGGTGTTAAATTATCATTTTCAGTTGGTTTCATGGCATCCTGTACTAGAGCAAATTGACTTTTAGTAGCATAAGCGACCGAATTGCTGTCATCTTCATGTTGCGTCTCAGTCTGATTTTCTGTAATAGTATCTGTATCTCTCGATACTACTGGGGAATCTGACAAAACGGACATAATTGTGTCATCATCAAACATATCTGTTTCATCTAACAATATACTAGGAACGTTTGTAGTACTTGTACGTGACTTTATAACTACTTCTAAAAATTTCATCTCTAACTACTTCTCAAAATATGGCCAGTCATCCCTGTACTCCCTCCCACCATTCTCAGCGTCAGTACCGGATCGTATTTTAGGGATTTTTTTCAATTCTCTAGCAAAAGAATCACGAAGATTTTTCCACTTTTTTTGGACATCTGTACCTGTAATAAAAAAAATACTAATAGAGATTTATTTTAAGTACTTGGTAACGGGTACGCCATTTAGAAAACTGGCATTTAGTTTTCGCATATCAAAAACAGCAGTAGCCAACATTGTAAAACGAGTTTGCGTTACTATATGGGAGACTTTAGTGTAAAAACACATGCCAGTACCAACAGAGGACAAATTTCTGCATATAGCTAATGATTTTTGGCAAAAGTGGCACTTTCCAAACTGCATTGGGTGCATAGATGGGAAGCATATCCGCATTAAAAAACCGAAAAAAAGCGGTTCCATGTATTACAATTACAAAGGATTTTTGTCCATTATTTTATTAGCCATTACAGACGCCAATTACAAATTTATTATGGTTGACTTGGTGCAAATGGTAAAGATAATGATGCCGGAGTATTTGATGCAGGTTTGTTCCGTCATGCGATCGAATGTGGAAAAATAAAAGTACCAGCAAAAAATTTTTTGTCAAATTCCAATATTAAAGCTCCGTTCGTATTGCTTAGCGACTCTGCATTTCCGTTAAAAACTTATCTCTTAAAACCATTTCCAGACGCAAACACTGTTCCAGGAGATGATAAAGACCGTTTTAATTACAGATTGTCACGTGCCAGAATGGTTGTGGAGTGTTCCTTTGGATCTATAGTGTCAAAATTTTGAATACTTAGCAGACCTATAGCTACTGATGTCGATAATGCAATTCACATTGTAAAAGCTATAACTATAATTCATAACATTGCACGTGACCTTGAAGCTCCCTCTAATTAAACTTCATACTGAACTACTTTTCAGAGACAACAATCTCTTCGAAGATCACGGCGTTATAATGCCTCAACACGAGAAGCTTTACAGACAAGAGATTTATTTTTAATTTTTTTTAAAGACAACTAGTATGAATTATTGGATTTCACCTTTATTACGAGTATTAGTTAAATTTTCAATTATTATGTACTTACTAGTGCACCCAAGCCCATCAGCAACACTCTTCCAAGCTCTTCTTGCCAATAAACGATTTCTATAATCTTTATGTTTTTTATTCCACAATAGTTTTTTTTTCTCGCACTGCATTAATAAGGAGTTCTAGATCCATGTTTTTATAAAACTTAAACACGACTATTTGCTTTATCACCTCACTTCTTCACTCACTCTGTGGTGTCCAGCGAATTGTCAATACTGACAATTTTGACAGTTCGTTGGTCATGTCACGTCGCGAATAAAACAAGTTTGCACTTCGTCGCGTCTTGTCGTAGACTGATTAACCCGAAAACGTAGGCCACACACAAATAAAACCATTTACTTGATATTTTCGCGTCGCGTCGCGTCGTGTCGCGTTGTCGCGTTTGTCGCTCACCTAGGACAACGGGTTAGGTTGACAGTAATAATAAAAAACTAGTCTCTTTGTTTTATAAGCTTCATTAGTTTGCCCAAACAGTTTTCCCGGTAAATTTAAATTCTTGGAGTTATTCGCGTTTAAAAGCATGTTTGTTTGACGTGTAATCTTAAACTTCCAGTCACGAATACCTCCAAAAATATTGACTTTTAGAAAAAATCCTTGAAACATTTTTGTCTTAAAATTACGCACTATTCTAGAGATTACCATAGTTTTTTTGATAAACGTTTTTGACCTCGGGAATGGCAACCACAACGAGAGGAAAAGTACGATAGGGTAGATTTTGATCTTTAAACATATATTTTAACTATCACGTCAAAAATTAAACAAATCGGTGCATATAAATTTCAGAGATCTATTATTTTTACCGTTATATCCTGGACTAAAATGTCGTGATTGAAAATTGAACAACTTTACATTTTAATAAAAAAACTGGAAAGGAACAAAATGGAGTTTATAAAAAAATAAAGTTGTTGTTTTATTTTTACTGTAAACCTATCAAAACCGAGTTATAATTTATTGATCGTATAAATTACGTATTTAACAAAAAATTTAAAAAATGCAACACAGAATAACACAGAATTGGTCAATTTTCCGAAAAAAATTGTACATTTTTTAGAGCGCTCGAAAAATGCATGAAAATGAATATTTGTAAAACGGTCTGGTATATACACTGAGGAAGTTATGGCGAAAAACGTTAATTCCTATTTTTTTCTTAAAAAAAAACAATACTACCCTGTAATATATTTATCCCAGCAGTAATTAAGTTCAATAGTTAAAATTTTGATCCTATTTAAAATAAATAATTTTGAAAAAAATTAGGGTTACAGTGAAAAAAATATTTTTGACATATCTAGAAATATAACCTTTTTATTTTTCAAAATAAGTAAAAACTAAAAAAAAATTGGATTTATATTTTTAGGAGACAAAAAATGTTGTTTTCTTTTTTATACTGTTGTTGCCTAAAAAATTAACTGAGATATAATATTTTAAAATTTAAATTACCGTGTGACTGATACAAATTTACTTTCTTGGTGATATTACAACCCTTCGTGGGTTTTAGCTGACTTTACAACATGCCCCCAGTCGTCTCTGTCTTGGGTAAGCGCCATCCAATTATACAAGCCTATAGCTCTCCGCTAAAAGTTGTCCGTAAAAAGATATACTTACTTGGAAACGATAATCACATAAAATAACGATTATACTGTAGAAATAAGAGTCAGAATTAAAATGCACTTGCCAACTTCGTAAAAATGAAAAAGATTTTACGCAACAAAGTACTGACATTCTCTCTCAGAATAAGGCTAATTAAATGCTATGTACACCGTGTATTCTACTATGGAGCTAAATCATGCAAATTAAACCAGAATAGAATTAAATGAATTTTTAACGAAAGATTGTTAAGATGAATAGATAGAGTCACGAATACAGAAGTGTTAAGGAAAGTGGCGACAGAGAGGGACATGGAAAATATAATAAAAGAAAAGAAAATGCAATATCTCAAATAAGTGATGAGATGCGAAAGATACGACATTTTGAGACTCATAATTCAAGGAAAAATCCACGGTAGAAAAGGCGTAGGAAGAAGTTTTTGCGTTTCCTGGTAGAGGAACCTGTGAGAGTGGTTTGGTTGCAGCTCAAGGCAATTGTTTCGGGCAGCTGCTTCAAAGGTCAGAATAGCCATGATGATTGCCAACCGTCGTCGCGGATATAGCACTTAAAGAAGAAGAATAGCTCTCCTCTTGACATTGTTCTTCTGATATATTATATCTTCACCAGGGTCGAGATCATCCACGTGGTTTTCTTCTGTACCGCGTTTTGCGGTCATTTTTGCATTACAGACTCTTATGCAAAATAGTGTTGTAATGCAAGACCTGTGTTTTAAGCAAATGATATTTTTCTTTTCTAAAAAATAAACAGTAGCGTTTGTGGCCTAATACCTTTTGTTTGGGGTGTTTTAAACGTACTCGGACATTATAACACCCGTTTAAAAGTTTAATATAGATCCGATAGTGATTTCCTAGAAAGTAAAGTTAGCTTAAGAACAATAAAAAATTGACAACGGAACCCACGAAAATATTTCATTGTGGACCTTAATATAGAAAATAAAGTAGAATTTTAAATCCATATTTTAACCCCCTCTGTGACTCATTGGTAAGAGCGCCTACCTTTAAACCTAAAGGTCGTGTGTTCGAATCTCATCTGGGTGGAGAAATTTTCGTTTATTAAAAATTAATGAATGAAAATAATTTCTATCCTTGTGCGATCGGTACTCACCGGAGGGACCGCAGACGTTCGGATACAATTAGCGTCTCTTAGCAAAGACAATGACGTCGACTTTGCTCAGTATCAAGACAATTACTCTACACACACACACAGACACACACACACACACACACTACACACACACACACACACACACACACACACACACACTACACTAGGTATCTGACTCTACCGTGTCAATGATCTTAGTTGTCGAGGCATTAACTCAATAATAAAAAAATCCCTATGTACCTGTTGTTTTGCAATATTATCAATAATATATAACCGTAATACTGTGATTTAAAAGTATTTACCACCTGTTAAAAGTTATAGATACACTTCATGTAATTTACATAACGATGTTAATATTGTTCTGAAGCTATTTTCTTGTGGCATTGTAAATTAATTACTATTTATAACTGGGAATAAGCCACAATTAAAGATAAAAATACGTTTATTGACGTTTCAATTTCCAATTCGGAAATCGTTCTCAAAATACAAACAGTAAATTAAACAAATTTTGTTTTTTGTTACATAGTGAAAAAATTCTTCTAATAATTTAATTTTATCTGACTCATTTATATTGACAATTCAGACATACATTATGCATTTTAAAGTAGACGACTTTAAAATGATATTGCCAATATTGTTGAGTTGCGCTCCTGGGACGACTTTACTTATAAGATAGTTCATTCGATTACATGAAATCAACTTTAACTTGAGAATATCCGTCAGAAAAAATCATACCATGTAATTCGTCTTTAAAAAGACAAACACATGACATGATGACAGTAAAATTCTCCTGTTAGTGATTCCATAGTAAATTATGAGGGAAAAACCAGGAAAAAAACCTCATAATACTATCCCGACATTGTAAGTATTTGTTCGTGAATTTAGTTTACCTTCAACAAACATCAAAATTCTGATTTTATATGTTACGTTATTTAAAAAACATAAATGATGTATCCGCTATATGTTACTGACTTACTAATACTGGTATTTTCTTATTAATAACTTCCTCTTTCAATATTGGTAACCAGATCCTACTACATTCTGCCGAGGAATTTGCGACACAATTGGCCTCATTTAGCATAATTAGAGCCGCTTCTTTGATTTTTCTTTTTTTGCCATCCGTTTCTTTTAGGACTATATTTGAATTATTCCATTGAACCCTATGTTCATTATCCCATGCGTGTTTACATATTTGAGATCTATCAAATTCTCTATTTTTAATATAAGATTGATGTTCACTTATTCTAACATTTAATGGCCTTGATGATTCACCTAAATAAAACTGATCGCATTCACAAGGTATTTTATAAATGCAATTCTTTGTCCTTTCTTGTTCATTGTTAGGTTTGGTTTTGGACAAAATAGATCTCAACGTGTTTGTTGTTTTGAATGTTGTTGAAATGTTGAATTTATTTCCTATCCTTTTAAGTTTTTCTGATAATCCTTTTATGTACGGTATTGTTATTTTCCTCATATTATTCCTTGTGTATGCTGTAGGATCTCGTTCTAAGTTGTTCTGTTCTATTCGATCGATTGTTGAAAATTCCTTATTTATAAACGATAAAGGATAATCATTTTTTAATAAAACAGATGTTAACAAATGTTTCTCCTCCAAGAACGAATTTTCGTTAGAACAAGTAATTTTGGCTCTATCGTATAAGGATTTAATTATTCCCTTTTTTACATTAATATTGTGATTTGATTTGAAATTTAAATATCTATTGGTGTGTGTTGGTTTTCTATACACCTGAGTCTCATATCCAGTATCGTTCTTAGAGATTAAAACATCCAGGAAAGGTAGCGTGTTATTATATTCCTTTTCCATGGTAAATGTTATTGTCTCTTCTTTATCGTTTATATCGTTTAGGAATGTGTCCAACAACTCCGATCCATGAGGCCATATTGAGAATACATCATCTACATACCTCCACCATACTATGGGTTTGAAATTTTGTTTAGAAATGATATTTGTTTCAAAATTTTCCATAAATGTATGATTTTTTCTGACGGATATTCTCAAGTTAACGTTGATTTCATGTAATCGAATGAACTATCTTATAAGTAAAGTCGTCCCAGGAGCGCAACTCAACAATATTGGCAATATCATTTTAAAGTCGTCTACTTTAAAATGCATAATGTATGTCTGAATTGTCAATATAAATGAGTCAGATAAAATTAAATTATTAGAAGAATTTTTTCACTATGTAACAAAAAACAAAATTTGTTTAATTTACTGTTTGTATTTTGAGAACGATTTCCGAATTGGAAATTGAAACGTCAATAAACCTATTTTTATCTTTAATTGTGGCTTATTCCCAGTTATAAATAGTAATTAATTTACATAACGATGCACGTCATCGTCAATGCTTAAATGCTTAAATCTTATGTTTTCTCGGTCGAGAAAACTGTTATATGGGGTAGAGGCGTGGACACTGCATTTGAGATGTGGGCGTACCGAAGAATGTTAAAAATCTCCTGGAAGGATAAGATAACTAACCAAGTTGTATTAGACAGGATGAAAAAACAAAAGGAATCAAAAGACTGATATTTTTTTTGTACACACTTATGACAAGTCGAAAGATAATGCAAAAAAGTATTTTTGAAGTGTGTATATTTTAGGCAATTCCTAGCTGAGCGCTTTCGGCTTTACAAAGCCATCATCAGAGCTATGCTACAATAAAATGTTCTAATAAGTACTAATTACAATCTTTACCAATTAGTACTTATTAGAACATTTTATTGTAGCATAGCTCTGATGATGGCTTTGTAAAGCCGAAAGCGCTCAGCTAGGAATTGCCTAAAATATACACACTTCAAAAATACTTTTTTGCATTTTCTTTCGACAAAACAAAAGGAGGTCATATTGAGTGTTAAAATGAGGAAACTACAATACCCGGGACATATTACACGTGGGAATAAATATCAACTGTTACAACTAATTATGCAAGGAAAAATTGAAGGTAGGCGCAGCATAGGTAGAAGAAGAATGTCATGGTTGAGAAACCTCAGGGAGTAGTTTGCTTGCACTTCCATACAATTGTTCCGAGCGGCAGCCTCCAGGGTCAAAATTGCCATGATGATAGCCAACCTTCGTAGCGGAGATGGCACGTGAAGAAGAAGAAGAAGCACGTCATCGGTGTCATAGCCAGTGACGTCACATGATACCAACACGAAATATTTAGGCGATAGGTGTGTTCTTTTTTAGAATCACTTTGCCGCGTACACTGGCATTACAGCCACTAGACATATTTTATTATATACGCGTAGAAATAATATTTAAAGATTTGTATTAATGTTAACTTGACGAAATACACAATAATATGTTTCATTTAATTTGTATAAATGCATTATAAAGCGTTTTTATGAAAAACATTTGTTCGAAACACACGGTAACTGTAATCGAACGAAGGTGAAATTTTGGTATAAATTGGTAACACTTATTTGACAGTTGCGGTGTTGACACTTTTTGTACTTTATTATTTGTAATTTTAAAGTGAATAACTCTTGTTTTATATTTTTACCTATTTAATAAAATCTGTTCTTTTTAGAACAAAATTAGTGTGTTTTATTTTAAAAATGTCACGTAAGAATTTAAATAGTCGTTGTAAAGAGATGGTCATACTTTTGCAATAATTATGTGATCTATTTGATTTAAAATGAAGTCAGGATTTTTTTATACTTTGGCAAGTATGTCAACTTTGATCTCTTATCTGACGTAGATAATGACGTGAATCGGTATCTAAATTAGATAAAGTATATATAATCTTCTTCAAAATATAAATCTTTTGACAGTAACCATTCCTATATTTCCGCTTTATTACTACTTGTATTCGGATATTTTTCCAACTTCCCCGAATAATAGGATTCATTGTCCGTTACCACAAATTAACAGACCAGAACAGATGTGTTCTGTTAATCCGTCCATTACCACAACCGTTTTTTTACAAAAAAGGTGTATTCAGCTCCGTCGACAAATCCATTTTTGTCTACATCCTCACATCAATAGATGGTCGGGTCTTAAACCCGTACCATGACAAAAAATTTTTCAATTTTTTAACGTGTTTGTGACGTCCAGTGTCGACCTTTTATATGTTTTTTATATGTTTTAAAAATTCCAACTCCTACAAAATCATAATTGTGAAACTTAAGGAAATGAGATCTCTCCTTTGTAGTGGTATTTAAAAATTGACCATAGCTCTGATGATGGCTTTGTAAAGCCGAAAGCGCTCAGCTAGGAATTGCCTAAAATATACACACTTCAAAAATACTTTTTTGCATTTTCTTTCGAAATCCATTTTTACTTCTTGCGTGCACTAATACAAATCGTGAATAATGAGCAGTAGGAGTTTTAAATCCTGTAGTCTAACTACAAATAAATGCGTCTTTGTGTGATTTTAGTACTGTCCATACACACACACACACACACACATCACTGACGCTGTGTCCAATATTTACCCGCGATTCGTCAATATGTTGTATTTTTCTTTGCAGCACCTGCGAATTTGACGTAGATATTATTGACGCCAGGATATAATCTTAGTTTTTCTATTAAGATTGATTACTATATCTTTTTGCAAAAACAAATCTTACATCCTTCATTCATTCAGTAAAAAACGTAGAAAATATGCTTTTAAGAAAAATTTCGTGAATTTTTCTACATATCGCTTACTGAGAACATTATCGACATAGCTCAAAAGTTATAGTTTGTAGTAAACGGCGTATAAAGTTTTAGCGGAAATACATTATTTATTGAACATAACTTATTGAAGTACTTTCGATTTTATTCATCAAGGTATGCTGTCAGTTCACAGACTACAATTTTTTTTTATTGAGTTTAATGCGTCGACAAAAGCTGCTGAAATTGTTATTTCTTACAGTTTTTTTTGTAAGTTACGTAATTAATGCATTAAAGTATGAGTAAGTTTTACAATTTTGTGAGGTACTAGTGACGTATTAATTTAGTAATTTGGATGTATTTTATTAAAACCATGTTAAAATAACTTTGCTTACACAAAAATTAGTCAAGTTATGTCGAACGTTATAAATAAATCCAAGAAATGTTATCTAATTTTTATTTAAAAACTATGAGGTCTACAAAATCGAAACTTCAAAAATCAAAAATATTTTGATTTTAGGACGGAATATTATTTTGTGTTTTTATAATTTAACGCATTAAATAACGTAACATGAATAGCTGGTATAGGTTATTAGTAATCTGTGGTATAGATTTATTCTGGATAGCGCTTTGCAGGTCATCATACTTTTTCTTACTAGTTTTAACAGCATCCAAATATGCTGGGGATAGACGATAATTTTGTAGATGAATTATACCGCTCCGTTTTATTATTTCTAATTAGGTATAACTTCTTTAAATTCTGTGCTGGTATAAGAAGTATTGTAGAAATACCGGTCCGGGTAATTTTTGTCCACTTTGATCATAACTATGTCATTAAAATGAAACCTTTTCCCCTTAGTATTTATATTAAATGGCTAATTAGTACAATCGGATGTCATTTGTTTTAACTCATCAAACTCATTATGATCCATTTTACTGACTTTAAACGTAGTTCCTGTTTTCCGGGCAGTAAGTACTTATTTTTCAATTATGGAATGACTACTGACTGCCTACGTTTTGACCATGTTCCACTTCAAGAATTTATGGGTGATACTTTTTATTTTGAGATTCGTAACCGCATACAAAAAAGTGGTTACAACAAATTTATTTTTGCCTTGACCTCCACAGTTATCAGAAAAGAAGACTACTTGTAAATTTTCAGGGTCAGCTCGATTGGCCGTTTTTCTTAAATATTTAAGCAGGCAAGAGCCTATTTCAATAGATCCCTGATTTTCCTCTCCTTTGTGCCAATTATAGCACTCTACAGGACCCAATTCTTTATGTTGAGTGCTACAAATTGTAAAATTGTAGCAATTTAAACAAGACTTAATAAAAAGCTGAAACATTGCCTTTAGGAAGAGGTAGAGCTGCTTGTAAATCGAAACAAGCTACTTGAAATAAGTAAACGATATTGCTTTTGTCTGCATTTTAGGGCATTTTTACCCCCTATATAAGAATTATCATAAGTTGTACATATAAGGCATTGGTCCTTCTTTGGAGTATGAAATGACATGTTATATTCATAATTGAATATATACCTATACATAGACAACTTTCCATGATCTTTTCTGTTATTATTATACCACTGAACATATTCACGGTACAGATCGGTCAGTTACTTGCCACCATCGATATAATATTTTTTTTCAGTATTAGCTCTTGTGTAATGACTCTTTACTGCAGGTATTAACAGGTGTTTGGGGATACCATTTGTTGTTTCTTCAGGTACCTTAGTCTCAGTCTGAGGAATATCAGAGATTGGACTACCCTTAGTGTTGAACAGATATTTCACGTTGCAAAATATCGAGAAGCATTTAAAGAAGTGATCGCCAACCTTCCTTAGAAGACGGCAAAAGAAGAAGAAGAAGACCTTAGTCTTACCTGTTTTATCCCTCTTCTCACTTTTCGAATATCTGTCTTGTTGTTTTGAAACTGTGATTCTAATGAGTCTTTTTTTTATTCTTAACGTTGAGATAAAATATTTTTGTCAAACTTGACGAGGTTCATCTTGTGTTGTAAAGTAGTAAGCTTTATTTAGTCCTTGTGACCTCGTATTACTAGATGCTGCTTTGATGTATTTTTTTTTAATAGGACGCATGCAGTTCATTACATAAGATCTTTGACTGTGTAAATCTGCCAATCCCCAAAACTTGTCAAAATAACGAGTTTTTCTCTTCTTCACTAAATTTTATGGTACACCTACGTATACATCTTGTATTACAGGAAGGAAGAACCTTATTAGGTTTGAAGTAATTAATTTACGCTTTGACAGTGTTGTATATTCCTTACCAGTATTTCTCAGTCTCTTGCAGATATTTCTTTTCCAACGTGCAGGATTTCTAGCTCTCTTTATTGACTTAATTTCAGAACTTACTTCCATAACAATTATTAATTACATACTAGCAGACTGTCTAATCGAAATTTTATCGTTATCATCTGACGACGCCGACTCATCATTACTAGAAGTGTAATTTCGATCATTGTCACTGTCATCAATTGGCGATGAACAGGTAAAAGATCTCGACGAACAGGTAGACGATACTGACGAAACAGATGATGTATTTTAAGTGTTTATCATGTTCGCAATATGTCCGTGTGCATTATTTTAAAAAAATACTGTAATTAGTTAAGTATCACAATGGCATTTTTAGTTCTTAATTTAGTTATAAATATATAAGTATTGGATTTACCTAAAGTTTTACCCGAAATATCCTCTTTATCAGATGTTTGCAGTGAGTGAGGTCCCTGACTGGAGTTAAGTGTATTGCTGTCGTCAATTATCCAATTAGTTAGTCCTTGTGCATCACCTTGTACGCGTCGCAACCTTAAGAATTATTTAGTAAAATGCCGTAAAAATATAATGTAGTACGTAAGTATGTAAAAAAAACTTAGTTATCCAAACTGTTACTTGCAATCATGAAAGTTTTAAAATCACAAATAATAAACAGATACTCACTATATCCCTGTAGCCAAAAGCATCTTCTCTTCTCTTCTACTCATTTTTGGCACCAATTAGCACAAAGGTATTATTTCTTAACAATTGACACAAATAAATAAATACTTCAAGTCAACGGCATACTAGTAATAATTGAATAGTTGGCGCACTACTGGCGTAAAGCGAGAATTTGTATTTCATAGGTAAAAAAATAATGCCCCAAGTTAGTACACTACTGACGTAGGTCAAGATTCGCAAATAGTATCTAAGTTTATGATACGTATTCTCGTCGATGTCTAGCGCCAACTGACTTGCGTCACTAATACATGCAGGGGCAGAGCTAAACGTCACAAAACATTACTGACATGTCATCCCATCTAGTGGTGTATAGTACAATTATACTTCCGTCAATAATGCATAATATCAAGATGAATATTAGGAAAATATCTGATAGGTAAAGTCAGAATTGGCAATTTTTGAGTTATGTCACTAATGTTCTCAGCAAGCGATATAGCGCTTCTGGTTCCTTCGTCGTAAGTTTTATCTCGCGATGTAAACAGCTCTCTACCATTGGTTCGTTCCTTTACTGGTTGCAATCCAACAGCCCAAAAATTTTCTTTCCGTATATCATAGACTGTGTTTTCGGAAATGCCTGTTTATTTAGATATTTGTTTAATTTCCGTTAAAAGTAAATGATTTCCTTGGTTTATTTGATAATTTTCCAGATTCATCAACATCTGTTTTTCGTTATAAAAGCTAGCTGTTTGGTTCGTCCTACTGTAAGCTCTTACAACTTCATTCATGTCTTCTCTTTGTGTAGTTTCTATGTAACTTGAAGTGCAACATAAGGTTAAGATGTAAAAGAGTTGTGCTTTCTTTAGAAATTTAAGTACTATAAAACGCTTGGATAAGAGTGAGTCACTAAGTAAGGATGCTGATATCCTAGGTGTTAGAAAAGTGACTGTGGGAGATTGGAGACGTAAGGGAAAGGATATTGAACAATCGATTATTAAAAGTGTGAGTGGTGGAATATGTTGCCGAAATAGATGAAGAAAGTGTAGGCGAAATAAATTCTCAACACAATATATTTTAATGTATTTTGTGTTTTGTGTGACATAATGTGTTCTATGTTTAACTTAAAATTCTAACGCCTGCGCGTTTTCAGAAAAAACAAGTGTGTTCGTTATAAAAATGTCTGGCAAAAAGGTTAACTTCTGGTCATTCCAATAAAATTGTAATTCTTATTAGAAAAATAAAAATTTAGTTATATAAAAATATTAGTGGCTCTTCCCTGTGGGAATCCAATCAGTTTAGTGAAAGTTGTGTTTGTGGAAATAAAGGTTGTATCCTGAAAACTTGCCTAAATTTTTCCTAGCCTCCATACCAGCGAAAAATTCTTTAATGTTTAATCAATGTAGTGCGTGGATGGATTGCCAAATTTTTTTGAACTCTACTAATCCACTAAAACAGAAAAACTTACCAAGAAAAGCTATTTTTTTTTTTGACAACGCGCCATCTCATCCAGATGCAAGTTCGTTGGCTAGCGGTGATACTAGCGACACTAAAGCCCTTTTCTTGCCACCAAATATCACATCTCTCATTTAACCGCTGGACCATGGGCTTTTACAGTCTATGAAATGGCACTATTGTCGAAGGCTTATCTAAGTGTTACTGACCTGCTCGGACGAGGGAATAAGTGTACTAGTAGCTTTTTAACACGTTGAGAGCGTTACATACACCCGGGTGCATGCAAAGCTAATTCTTTTTATGCATCACTGCTCAATATAAGTTTTTACCAATGTGCGGAATCAATAAAATTGTCAATTTTTAACCAATATTGGTCGTTTAAGTACCGATTTACTATATTAGATATTCTTGATAACGCTGTGGTATTAAAATGATACATATACCCAAATACATGTATCGCACAGAAGTAAAATCGTTTTAGTTCACTGCGTTACCCACACCCGAGTATATGTAAAGTACACGTGCAAATTCTAACCTAAAATTTTTAATTGGTGTATAGTTACATCGTGTTTGTGTATTGTTGAGTAGAATAAGTGCTAATTTAAAGTGAATCGTTATTAAAATGAGTAATCGAACCAAAAGAATATTAAATTTAACGGTGCTTACCGAAAAACATAAAAAAGTTAAACAAACTTTTGAAGTACCGAATACTCAGCAAGGAAATTATTCTAAACCAGATACGTCAGCATCTTGCTACAAAAATGGTGATAAACAGAACACACAAATTTATCCAGAAGAAGGTACGAAAACGTCAATTGATGCAATAGCAGCAGAAGGGGAAAATGCAAATGTTTTAACAAATGCAGAAGTGTCAAACTCACCCATTTCAAGTACGTCTGTATTAGACCCTTTCGATAGCGATGATTCGATATTAGATAAGACATATGAAGTTTCGTCAGCCGGTTCAGATTCAGATAATGAATCTGAATACGATGATAGTTCATCTGACTCTCCTGAATATGATAATTACAATATAGCAGACGAAGAAATACAGGAAATAGTACCGCAACAGCAAGCAAGTTCTTGGGAAAATATTCGTGTAAAAACGAGCGATTTTGATCTCTTACAAGAATCAGATGTTATAAATATAGACAACCTACCGGCCACAATTAAACCCGTTGATATATTCAGACATTTTGTTACCGACGATCTCTTGGAACTAATTGTTAATGAAACCAATGCATTTGCAAATGATCATATTCAGAAGGGATTCAGAAGCAAATCTAGAATTAGATTGTGGACAGAGACAAATAGTTATGAGATGTTAAACTTTTTTGGCGTCATTCTAATCATGGGATTAAATTCAGTGCCTAGTATTTACCAATACTGGTCTAAAGATCCTGCTTATCGCAACGGTTTCATTGTTACGAAGATGAAAAGAGACAGATTCCTTTTATTGTTAAAATTCATTCATTTTAATAGGAATGAACTTGCCGATGTGAACAACAAGCTATACAAAATTGAACCAGTATTGAAAATATTACTAAGAAATTTTCAACAAGTTTTTACTCCAGGAAGAACCATTGTAATAGATGAATCCATGGTACCATTTCGAGGAAGGGTACATTTTCGACAATACATAAAAAATAAAACGCACAGGTATGGAGTCAAATTATACAAATTGTGCTCAGGAAGTGGTTACACTTATAATGTAACAATTTATACAGGAAAGGCTGAGAACAAATTGGTTGATATTGCTCACACTGAAACGGTGATTATGAAATTGATAGAACCTCTAGAGAAACACAAGGGTAGAATCTTATTCGCTGACAACTTTTATTCCAGTATTCCTGTTGCTGAAAATTTGAATGAATTGAAATTTCTGTATTGTGGTACACTAAGGAGCAATAGAAGAGGAGTTCCACAAATGTTCAAAAAAAACATGAAAAAGGAGGAAATTGAAGGAAAGCAGAAAGGCAAAGCCAAAATCATCAAATGGATGGATAAAAGACCAGTTTTAATGATTTCTACCATTCCAGAACACGATGCTGCACTGATAGACACTGGTAAGTTGTAATTACAATTTGTTGTCAGTAAATAAATATTCATTTATATCTATTTTAGGTAAAAAAAATCGCAAAAATGAAAGTGTTATGAAGCCAGCATGTGTCCTCGACTACAATAAAGCCAAGAAGGGGGTGGATGTCAGCGATCAAATGAGTTCTTACCACTCTGTACTACGAAGAACCTTAAAATGGTACAGGTAATGTTGTTCTCGGACGCGACTAGTTCACGTTCGAGACGCATCGCCCCGCCCCTTATTTTTCCCGTTGGCCCCTCCCTGACCTGGAAATCCCTAATCGCTACTGCGGAAAGTATAAAAATAGGCGATTTTCAGGTCAATCAAGTCAGTCCTTCACGGGCTCTCCGAGAGCTTAGTGCTCTCGGGGCTCTGCTTTTCTTTTAGCCCTACCTTTACTCTGTGGCTGAGTTATTCTACAGTACTTTGGTGTTTTATTTCGACCTTCATTTGGTTATGTAAGAAATAACTTGCCTTTATCAAGGCAAGTCACCGAGAGAAGAGAACCTGATGGTTTATTTCGACTAAAATATTATTTTGTCGTGTAAGAAATAACCCGTCTTTTTCAAGACGGGTACATCAGCTGAAATTTCTACAAGTCTGTACCCAGAAAATAGACTTGGGTAGAGGTGCCTTCGTAGACGTTCTCGAAGCCCTCTACAGAGCACCCAGAGGCAGATGATTGACGTTAGACCATTTTATCACGTCCCCTGCGGTGACAATGTTAAACATGCACATTATATCACTATTAGTTGTGTGTTCAATTTGTTTTTTATTTTTCAGAAAAGTTGCATTTGAACTCCTTTTTGGTACCACCGTTGTTAACTCTTGGATTGTATTTAATAATCTGTCAACTACAAAATTAAGTATTACTGATTTTAGAAGACAATTGGCAGAAGAATTAACCTCAGCAGCACCTTCAGCTTCAGCAGCATCATGTAATGAACGAATAATCGAGCAAGTCCCCAGAAAGAGAATCCATACTTTTGTAAAACCTGAAGGGCCTGGTAGAAAAAAGAAAAAAGTGTGCACCAGTTGCACCAGTTTTAATAATTTTCATTGTTAATTATTATTTATTTTTTTTTTTTATTTAATTTAACGTGCTTGTGACAGCTTCGGCCATTAGCACGAGGCACTGTTTACAATTATATACAAGGTACAATTACATATTATAATATACTATATTTATATATTATTTAGTAAGTTTTCTAGCTTTAGGAACTGGATAGCCGTGATGACTTGGTTCTGGTTCGATAATATATCTGTGATGTCGTCCTTCATGCCCAGTTCTTGGCGTCGTTTATTGTAATGAGGGCAGTCCACAAGGATGTGTAGAACGCTTAGTGGAGATTGGCAATAGTGACAGATTGGCTCAGGTGTAGAATTCATTAGGTGACCATGTGTAAATCTGGTGTGACCGATACGCAATCTTCTGGCAACTACCATCTCATTTCTAGATATACCGGGGATAACGAACCGCTCAATCGTCTGATCTATTTGGTGTAAAATGTAGTGGATTGGTTCCAATGATTCTGCCAGTAATTTCGAACGAGTTTCTTTATACTAGTTTTTAGGTCACTGGCGATTTGTATATTACGTACTATACAATTGGATACAGCAGCTTCTTTGGCAAAGCGATCGGCGTTGTCGTTACCCGTAATCCCGATGTGGGAGGGAATCCATATGATAGTGATATAGATGTCGTGGATGATAAGATTTTGGTAAGTGTCATGGATTTTTTCTACAAGGGGGTGATTAGTAAATAGATTATTGATGGACTGAATAGAGGCAAGGGAGTCTGTACAGATGGCAATATGTTGATTGGGTGTTGTGCAGAGTTTGAAGGCTTGGTAAATAGCATACAGTTCACCAGTGTGAACGCTGCATGTCACAGGTATTTGACATGAACTAACGACTGTTTCCGTAGTAGCAATCGCACAACCAACCCCCGTTTCGCTCTTTGATGCGTCAGTGTAGAGGACCCGATCGAATTTCTTAAAATTAAGAATTTCTAGTAAGGATTTCCTAATCAAATCCTGGTTGGTTTCTGCTTTACTAAACTTTGTAAGAGACACATTAAATTTCGGTAAAGCTTTGGTCCAAGGAGAATTCTGCGGAATCGGGAGAGGGTTGGTTAGGGATAAATTAATATGTGGTATTAAAGTTGGAAGTAGGAGGGCGATAGTGTGTATGCGGGGAGCAGGAGGGTGAGTACTAGTATAGTTCGGTAATGTCAGCAGTGTGTGTACAGGATTAGAAAGGTTAGCTGAAGTAGAGGCAGCATAAGAAAGGAGGAGATATTGGCGCCTAAGCCAAAGAGGAGGTTCGTTGGCTTCACGGTAGAGGCTCTCAGCTGGACTGCTACGAAAAGCTCCTAAACAGAGGCGGATGGCAGTATTGTGTACTGAATTAAGGGTTTGTAAGGATGTTTTGGATGCTGACATATATATAAAGCTGCCGTAATCGAGTTTAGAGCGAATAAGAGACCTATATACTTTTAATAGTGTACATTCGCTAGCGCCCCATTGGTAGTGGGAAAGTGTTTTGATAATATTTAAACGTTTCAGGCACTCTGCTCTAGTTTCCTGAATATGTTGTTTCCAAGAAAGCCGGGAGTCGAATATTAATCCTAGAATTTTGCGGTGATCGACGACTGGGAGAGGGTGGTTATTCACTAAGATTTTAGGGGCAGTGGATTGTGTTTTTCTGGTGAATTTAATAAGTTGTGATTTAGTGGATGAGAGGGACAGGCCGATGGCAGTCAATCTATTTTGTAGTAAGTCCACTGATGTTTGGAGAAGTTTGCAAGTAGTAGTGGTCGCAACACCATGGCAATAAATTACAAGGTCATCAGCATATGTAGTAAATTTGACTGGGGAGGGAAGACTGTGGCATATATGGTTAATCGATAAAATAAACAATGTGGGGCTTAATACAGAGCCCTGAGGGACTCCGTCTTGTTGGATGTGGGGTGATGATAGGCAACCATTTACAGAGACTCTAAAAGATCTAGAGCTAAGAAAGTGCTGGATGAATTTAAAAATATTTTCGTTGAGGCCGTATAATAAGAGTTTATCAAGAATAATCTGTCTAGGTATTTTATCGAAAGCAGCTTCAATATCAAAAATGCAGGCAATCACTTCTTGACTGTTGTTAATAGCTTCGGCGATGTGGGTATGAAGGAGGACGAGGTTATCGCTTGTGGAACGATGTCGGCGAAAACCAGATTGTTCTTTAGGTAAAATTTGGTGTTTTTCAATAAACCATAAAAGACGCCTATTTATCATCTTCTCCATTAATTTGCACATGGTGCAAGTGAGAGAAATCGGTCTATAGGACTGAGGAAAACTTGGTGTTTGGCCATGTTTTAGGACAGGTATAATTACGGATGTGTTCCATTGAGTAGGAAATATTTGAGAAGACCAGATAGAATTATACATGTCTAACAGAAAAGTGAGGCAACGGTTGGGTAGGTTTTTAAGAAAAATATAAGGGATATCATCAGGGCCGGCGGAAGTATTTTTGCATGAAGTAAAGCGGATGTAAGTTCAGAAAGTGAGAAAGGAGAATTAATATTGTCGATATCTTGTAAGTGCTGTGAAGTGAGGTTGTAGGAGAGCCGTTCTTGTGTAGAGGATGAAATAACGGGTTTGAGTTTGTTGTGAAATTGTTCCTCAAATGTATTAGCAAGGGTATTGCAAATAATTTGGCTGTTGCTAGAAGAAATGCTGTTAGAGATTAAATGGTTAATTTTTGTGTTAGTTTTTTGTCCCTGAACTTGTCGAATTTTTTTCCACATTTGGGAGGGATTTGTGTTATCATTCAAAGACGATACATAGTTATGCCAGGATGTTTTCTTGCTCTGCTTGACAACATATTTAGCTTTGGCTTTCAGCTTTTTACACTTAATTAGATTTTCAGGACTTTTATGTTTGCGGTATTGATTGAGAGCAGTCTTTGATTGTCGAATTGCGAGTTCACATTGAGAGTTCCACCAAGGTACAACTTTATGTCGAAAACTAATTGTGGTTTTGCCAATATGAGTTAATGCTGCTTTAATTATGGCATCTGAGAATAGTTTTATGGAATCATCAATATTATTAGAGTAAGGTAATTCGCATATAAGGGATTCAGATTTTTTGGAGAATTCTGGCCAATTAGCCTTGTTGAAGCGCCAATAACTTCTCACTGAAACTTGGTCATAGGTGTTGTCACGTATAATTATAGGGAAGTGGTTGCTGTCGCGAAGGTCGTCTGCTGTTTGCCAGGATAAGTTGGGGGCCGATTTGGGATCACATATGCTTAGATCGATGGCAGAAAAAGTACCTGAAGCAATGTTAAAGTGGGTGTATGATCCCGTATTGAGGACACATGAGCTAGTGCAATCAAGAATATTTTCAACAACTTTACCACGTCCAAATGTACGCGAGGATCCCCACATAGTGTTGTGGGCGTTGAAGTCTCCTACAATTATATAGGGTTGGGGGAGTTGGTACACCAAATCAACGAGTTCTTCTTCCTTTAGAATGTAGTCAGGAGGGATGTATATAGAACATATGGTAAGTTTGTTAGGGCAGTAAGTAGTGATGGCGACAGCTTCGAGATTGGTAGTCAGAGGAAGAAGAGTGGAGTAATGGTCTTTAGAAGCAAATATAGAAGCACCTCCACTAGCTCTGGAGCAGACAGATCTGATGTAATGATACCCTTCAAAATCTTTGAGTGTATGGAGATTAGTTGACGTGAAGTTAGTTTCCTGTAAGCAAATGTAGGTGGGGTGGTGGAGAGATATCAGTAGCTGCAGACGTTCTAAGCGCGGATAATATCCGTCGCAATTCCATTGAATTATAGTGAATATGAAAGATAAATTAAGGCAGGTCTGTTTTGTCTAAGGAGGGGTCACTGTCGTTAGAGCTAACAGATGCAAGACTAACAGTATCAATAACATCATTTAGATTCATCGTAGCCTTAATTTTTTTTTGTATGCGAGTTATACGATTTTTAAGTGATCTATCTGAGATATTATGGTAGATTTGTTTGAGGTCATCAAGAAGGGCGTTAATGTTCGTAGTAAATTGGTATGCTTCAGCTAAGGGGTCATGGCAGCCGAAAGAATTTTCCAAGAAAGCAATTAGTTGTAACGAGTTAATTGAAAAGGATGATGGGTTTGCTCCTACAAGATTTTCTATGATTGAGCGAGCAGACGGGCTGATGGTGGCTGATGGTTCTGTATCTTTGGTTTTCGATTTTTTTTTAGGGGCTGATTTGGGGGTACGAAAGGAGTTGTCATGGATGGAATGTGGATCGATTGGAGTGTGAGTAGTGGGATCTGAACTGACAATTACAGGGGGAGAATCGAGGCTTGAGTCAGTTGAATGGGCTCTTTTAAGCAGGGCGATAGTAGGAGGTGTAGGTTGAGGTTGATTTAAAGGTAGGGGTGTGATGTTAGATAAATTGTCAGAGGGAGAATTTGGGTCAGAAGTGTGAGAGGTGCCAGAAGGTGCGGTGGGGTTATTGTTGGTGGATGCATTAGTTACGTGGGCGAAACGGGGGTCGGTAGTGGTATCCGGTGGGTTTTGGCAGGTTTCAGCCGTATGTCAGCCGTATGTCCGGTCTTTTTGGCAAAGAAAACATTCTAGTTTGTCTGATGTAACGAAGATTCGGAAGGAAGTGTTTTCAAATTGTATTAATACGGAGGTTTGTATTTCGAAATTCTCTTTATCTGGTATTACGTAGATAGACCGTCGAAAACTTAATATATGGGAATAATCTTCTTCGGGTGAGCCAGTACGAATCTGAGATACAGGTGAAGCTAGTTGCAGACCAAGTTCGTTTTTTAATGCTTGCTCGATGAGTTGATTTGGAATCGATGGACATACATTAGATATTAACAATCTTTTAGTTGGGGATATGAGTCTGCGGATGTGGACGATTTCATTTTTAACGGAAACGGAGAGATTGTTTTTGAGAAGAATATCGACGTCAGAAATAGGAGCAAGAAAGATGCAAATGCGTTGGTTGGATATGCGGGAAGCGTGGGTAATACGTTTTGGTGTTACGATTTCACCGATCGCCTTAATGTAATCGAAGAGAGCTGTATCCGGAAGAGCATTTAAAACTATCGCTTGCTTTCTGCTAGGATATGATGTAGCCGGTGTAGGTTTTGTTGTATTTGATGTGGTAACAGCTGCGTAGCTAGGAGCGGTGGGTTGAAGAAGCATTTTTAAATATTCTGGATGCCAAAATATTTAATGAAAATTAGGCGCAATGCCTGGCCTATTAGTGTGTTTGTATCAAATATAATGTTCTCTACAAAAGTACATACCAAGTTGTTTCACAAAAAACTATTCACTTTCATTAATTACTTGATAAACAAATCACATTAACTGACAAGTTTTTTATAACAAATACTATTAAAATAAGCCGAGGTGTTGACTCGTTGGCTTTTCGAATAGGAATGAATTATTATTATTTTACTTATATTAATGTTAATATTATTTTATGTATTGGTACAGAAAATAAACGCTAATTTTATTAGAACATTGTATATCCTTATGTTTATATTGATAACTAAACCTGTATTTATATGCGTTACATATACTCAGATATATGTACAAATCGAGTCTAGTATACTTTACTACCTTCTTATTACAGAAAATCAACCGGAGTGCTCAATTATTTACGTCACTTCCTCCTAGATGGCAATACAGCTATTGATGCATACATGGTCTCGGGTGCTTGTATCGCACACAAAAGTAGATTATATACAAGTACCACAGTGCATGTAATGCATAAAAATTAAAAGGGCTAAATTTGCTAACGCTCTCAACGTGTTAAAAGATCACCGTTAAGGATGTGTCTTACTAGATAGCTTCAGTGTGGAATGATGTGAGAGTAACAACTTTGCAAAAGTCATGGCGAAAGCTTTTTCAAATTAAAGCGAAAAGTTATGGAAAAGATAACAATGACTGTATTGCTGAAATAGTAGACCTCGCTAATCAGTTACTAACGAAACTGCCGATAAATGTTGAAGACATCTACGAGTGGATTATGATTACAACGAGTAATGATTAGATGATTAAAGGTCACTCTTTAGAATAGCTCGAGACAGAGACAGTTTCGCCATGTTAATCGCCAACGTCAAGGGGACTTGATAGGGCACGTTAAGAAGAAGAAGATTATGGAAGATTACCAAATAGAACTCACTATGATGCAATCGCCGATATGGCTATCAACCCACACAATGTCACTGCGGATGACACAGATGAAATAATCGACACAATACCCCACTCCGTAGGATTTAAGGTGATTGGAACTGCCCTTGCCTACAATAAGCAACGGGAAGAGTCAAACACTACCGACGTCCTTCATCTTCAGCAATGGCAAAACGTCGTAGCTTTAAAACGAGGCCAGAAGTTGATGCAGAAATCTATCAAAGACTTTTTTAAAACATGAAGATGATCCAGTATGTAATTCTTTTCTTATCTATATATTTTACCTATGTCCTGGCTTACAGGTTAAAATACTTCAATTGTTCATAATAAACCAGTTACATACGTCATAACTTTGAAATTTTTTGTTTATTTTAGGTAACCACTCGATTTCCGGGCTATCCGAGTTTTTCGGTATCCGAGGTATGCGAGGTACCAATTAGCTGGGATAATCGCAAGTCTACTGTATTAGCCAGAAGTCGTATTTAGAATGGTTTTAGATACAGTTTAGGACCGCTGCGGCATACAAGGTTCGCATATAATTGCAAGGTATATAATTGCTAGACAAATATATTAAAGAAAACTGAAATTTTGATTTTTAATAAAAAATACTAAAACTAAAGTACTTCTATTACACACAACAAGAAAAATGCTACATTATACTATAAACAAATAAATATAGTCATATTTATTTATTTTTAGTTTTAAATATAGTCTAAAATTTATTTTGTTTTATTACTTTAGATAAATATTAAATCAATTTAAGCAACAGTAATTCTTGCCCTTGCAGATATCGTAATTAATAGATCACAACTTTTTCTACATGCTTTTTTAATATCTCTCCACGAAGTTTTTTGCATAACAGCATTTACAATATTTTCTGGCTTTTTTAAAACGCTCTTTTTTTAATCAACTTATGAATTATTGTTGATTTCTTTGATGTTGTTTGTGTTGTTTTATTTTCCTTATTATAAGTTAGCAGAGATCTCACTAATTCTTCCTGAAATGCTGTAATTTTTACTTTTTGTCAGCAAGTTAGTTATATACTACGTGAGAACAAACATCTCCCTTCTTTAGAATGAATTCTGTTGTTGGTTTTTAATATAACTTTAGTGATTTTCGTAACGACGAATTATAAGAGGCCATCTGATCAGATGGATCAATAGATGATTTTTCTTTGTTATATTTAATTTTTTCCTTCGGTTTATAAACCATACCGCGTTGCTGTATGGCTACGGCTATTGGAGTGTGCTTAGAGGTGAGAAGAAAAATCTTCCTCTTACCTTTATACTTCAGGATGCATACACTTTTTCGTTTTTCTGTCCAAATACTTCACCGCTTTTTAATTATCACTTCCTTAAAATTTCCAAGCTGGTTAGCTCTCAATGTACCAATATAATGTGTTTTATTTTCCAACAAAATATTTGTTAGTTCAAGACTTGTATAATAGTTATCAGAAATAATATTTTGTCGTGAATTTAATAGGTTATTTGAGAGGTAATGTTATTTGGTACAGAAGCAGTGCCATCATTATTTTTCTTTCCGGTATTTATTTATAGATTCCATGTGTATCCATTTCCACCGCATAATTGAGGAACTTTTACCCAGGATTTGTGCGTTTTCTGGGAAATGTATTGTTTGAATATCAAGAGTCCTTGAAATTAAACGATAGACTCATCTATGTAAAAGATTTGAACTGGAGTATAAACCTTTTTAAAATCTTTGATAAGTTTTTCTACTAATGACAGCACCTTAAATAAACATTCTCCTTCTGGGCAACTTTCATTATCTAAGAAGTGCTACATTCTAAGAAGCAGGTGAATTATATTTCGAGGAATGGTTTTTGGTATAACGAGTCCATCACTTTAATAATCCTTTCATCCCTTTCAAGTAAAATTTTAAATAGAATTTCTTTTAGGAAGTTAAAGAAAGTTTTGATTTGTTTATTTTTTGAGTGTTCCGTTTGGTCTACAGCCACTCTGAGCCGGTAATGGATCTAATTATCAATAAAAAAGCATAAGAACTATTAGCCATTTTAATTTCTAAAATATTATCATTTCTTCTTTGATAGTTAATATGTATATCTGTAATTTTTTACATTATTTCAATAAGAAATAATCTATATTCTACATAATATGTAATTGATGGTACGTAGTCTTATAGATCAATTTACCATGTTCCGGATTATTTCTCAATTCTCTACTTTTCCACCTTATAACATCGATAATACTGTCATATTAATTGTTTATTTTAACTTACTCACTAAAAATTGTACAATGGGAATTCACTCTATAAAGTATTGCGGTTACCATAACTCCCAAATAAATTAAAATCAAAAATGTCATTTATTTAAGTAGATATGTTATCAAAATTTAAATTTTTAATTTTATATTTGTAAGTATTGAAATATTCATTTTGTTTACATATAATAATTATAATAAATTTACAGTTTTCTCCTGAAGAAGTCACAAAATCGTGACGAAATATTGAGAATTAACAAATATTATTTCCCACAGACCAATTGCTGAGACTACAAATCAATATCTAACACAGTACGGTCGAAAAATATATATATATATATATATATATATATATATATATATATATATATATATATATATATATATATATATATATAAATATAAATGAGAAAGAAGTGCGACCGTCAATCCAATATATGTATATTAAGGATCACTCGAAGATTGGCGGATTTTTCGGTCAAAAGGTGGATAAAAAAGACAAAGATGATGGCTACTTCATCTATTTATTAAAAACGTTCGCTTTTTAATCAGAAAGCATCATCAGTTTATCTAAAAAGAACAATCTGAAAAACCTAACATCCATAGAAAAGTTATTAATTGTGTTACCTCAAAAATATATGTAGCAGTCGGTGATATTAAATTATTATTATTATAATTATTATTATGTGGTATCTCTTTTCACTAATTTGCCTATTTCCAGCGTTATAACTTCCTTAACAAATCATTGGAATTCCATCCCACCTAACCGTCCTGTTTCCTGGGATGTATTTTCAGAATTGTTGCAATTAGTATTCGACACTAATTTTTTGGTCTTTAATGACAAATATTATCTTAAAATTGTTGGCACACCTATGGGTTCCTACATCTATCCTATCCTAGTTAATTTTGTACTAGATGATTTAGTATCTGACCGTTTGGGTCTTTTAGATTTCCAAATCCCTTTTATTAAGCGGTATGTGGATGATTTATTATTAGCCTTACTTCCTGACAAGATTCAGGCCACCTTGTCCTTGTTTAATGAATTTGACCCCCATTTACAGTTGACTGTTGAACTTGAGGACCCCCTCACAAATAGCATTCCCTTCCTAGACATGCGTGTCATTAGAATGGTGGATAACACCTTAACAACAAGTTGATATAGGAAACCGATGGCCTCTAATAGGTTTCTCAACTACCATTCCTGTCATCCTTTCAAATACAAATTAAACCCAATTAAAGCTTTTAGCTGCAGGCTATATAAATTGACACATCCGGTTAATCTAAGAGAATCCCTTCAATTACTTAGAAATATTCTCATTGAGAATTATTATCCTTCTTTTCTCATTAATAAATACCTTTTCTTACAAAGCTATGGTTTCGTTATGAATGACATACCAAATGGTGACCAACTTAAAATAATATCAAATAATTCTATTAATGACACTGTTTTGCCTAGTACTGTACTTGGGACTCCTACCACCCATTACTCATCTCTACCTTACTTTCCTCAAGTTACTGACAAACTCATTAAACTGTATAAACAGAAGAACATACCTGTTGAAAATGCAGTTAAGAATGCCAAGACTGTTAGAAATTTGTTTTCAAAAACTAAAACATCCTTGTCCCTTCTGGAACAAGTTAATGTCATTTATCATATACCTTGTGCTGAGTGTGACTTGTGCTACATCGGTCAGACTGGGAGATCACTGAGATGGCATCTGACGACGCACCCAGTGACCGCAGTTTTATTTGTTTTATTGCTGGGACAATTTGTTCGAATAATGAAGCTTTTAGGTCAACATTCAGAATAATTGTTTTTGTGTAAAATAAATCTTGATTTGTTTTTTTCAATCTTTATGATTCTCGTAGATCTCGTTAACATCGTACACTTTGTCGCGTACGGATCTGATAAAAACTCGGTCCATGTTTAAAAGCTCACATGATTTGCATAGTTGATCACTTCAAAGGTCGAGGGTTTGATTTAGCTGTTTCTGAGAACGTCTCTCCAGTCACTCGATGTTTTATGTGTAAGATTTTGCGTTGATAATGCTTATATTTCTATTGCACCCCAAATAAGCATGCTCACGTATAGAGAAAATAACTTTAACACTCGACGTTTTATGTGAAACTTGTAGTGTAAAAAACGTATCACTGTAAAATTTTTATTTTGGCCCGCACAAGAGTCACAAAATATAATCAGATGTCGGATCTTGGAATCTAATAATAATGAGAAAAAAGGTTTCCTCATAGAACAAACGTCATCAGCCATCTACTGAGCCACATTTTTATCGTACGTGAATAAAACTAATACTAAACGTGTAGAGCTAACAAAACATGAATATTAAACAAAACACAATTGAGCTGACGTCGGTAATCAACATTAGACGTTGGTAGGTTGGGTGTCGGTAGATTTTTTAGTAGCAAGTCCTTTGATATTGCTTTTACCTCCTCCTTTTTTGTGATAGTTTTCGATGAGCTTTTTTAAACGATAAACTTACAGTGTTCTTGTTTCATGACTGCCATGTCTCATGACTCCTAATTCGTAACTTTTTTATAACATCTATAATTTTACCTGTCTTTTTCTTCTTTTAAACAATCTTATTTATGAAAGGTTTCTTTGTGTTATTTAAGTCACTTAAATCACTGTATATTATGTACGAACCTTACAAAATCAACGAATAATAATACCGTTATGTTACTGTGTGATATCTAATAGTTCACTGAAACTAAAGCAAAAATACGACAAGCAGAGACCTCCGTGAGCGCTTGGAGATTGATCTTTAATAGTAGGTAGGCTATATCTATTTCATTAATTTTCTGACAGACCCTAATCTTTTCTAGACAAACTCTACAACAGGGCGTATATATACTATGTTTGGCCAAAAATTGACGTTGACCGTTTTTCGTAGTGACCCTTAAATTCTATTCGGTATCGGCAATTTGTGAACTTTTTTGAATAAGGATATAGTTACGTATTAAAGCATAGTTTTTATTTTAAACAACTTTTAATAAAACAAATTTTTATTATTGTGAAATATAAAGGTAATTTACTCTTAAACAAAATTTATATTTTTTGACATACCTTGTATAATATTAATAAAATTTGTTATCTCATAGTAACATATTAGGTTTAAAACTCTACAGAGCTTATGATGTAGAAAAAATTTTTTCCTAAAATTATTAAATTACTAATTACTAAAAAATTTACATTCTTTATACATAGCATAATGAAATAGCATATAAAATAGTTTTTTAATCCAAACAACTTTTTATAATAGCAACTTTCCATACTGTAAAAATAAAGGTAATTTACTCTTGAGTGAAATTCAAAATTTTTGACACACCTCTTATTATATATATATTGATAAAATTTTATATCTTATGGTTGCATCGTAGATTTTAGACTCATGTCTAAATGAGAAATGTATATATTTAGTTTATTCTATCATTGAGATATTAATTTTATAAAGGATATGTTTATAGAATCTTAAATAAAACTATTGCCTTTTAATTTTCACAGGTTGGTTTCTTTTCCTTCTGAAAAGTATTATACACCATAATAAACATAATACATCAATTATGACTCTTTACCTTTAAAATTAAATGTATTTATGATCTGGGGCTCCCCAAGATAAATCTTTAAATTGATTTGCAAAATCTTCCACTCATTGAACACCTAAAAATTAAGCATTTATTAAATTTGATAGTAACAGAAATTAATTTTCTTACATGTCTTTATTGTTCTCCTGTTTTGTTAGGGCCACCATCTACTGTATTTACCATGATATGACTTCCTGTCACAAGTGGGCTACTTTCTTAGTCATCCTTGTATATTTTGCCAAGTAAGCACTATTTATTTTTATGAAGTCTAACTTCCATCACTTCCAATTGTTTCCTGTTTTTTTTTACTGTTTAATTGAAGCCACTAGTTTATTTTATTATAATTATAAAAAATAGTACACGTTTTCATAAAATAACATAACCTAACTAAGAGTGAAAACGGCAGGTAATTTTAGACAGCTTAAAAATTACATTTTTGACATAAGATAAAATTACATATCAAGGTGGGCAATCCGTTATACGTATGTGACGTCCCCTCGTAGGAGTCACTATCCGGGTAGCTTTTGGACAGTCAGAGACAGAGTTCAAAATAAAAATAAAACTTTATTGTCTTCCTTAAATTGAATTGACAAAAATCTTATGTACATATTTACAATTTGGTTTAGTCCTCTCAGTACCTGGCCTATTTATTCAAATTAAGTTTGACCTTGTCGTATGAAAATAGTATTATCAGCAAGCGAGTGTGTTTTTGAAATTTTACGTGAACGTTGTAACAGCGGACGATAGGTACAAAGAAAAGAAAGGAAAGGAACTCAACACGTTCCTGAACTGATTCGGGTTAATAGGACACTCTTGACAGTCTTAACACGACTGCTTCAGAGTACGGGTAATGAAGAGCTCAACACGCTCTCCGGGTACGACGGTATGGAACGGAAACAACTTGTGAACTCAACACGTCCACAAGCGGGGTAGGGAAGAAGAGAACCTTCAGTCAACACCTGTCGATTCTGCCTCTATGAGGAAATGTTGCGGTTTAGATAGCGAAGTTTTGCCCTTTCTACTGTCGATACACTCCTACTTCATGGGTTGGTTCGCGCGCACGCTGGTTTAACGGTGATGGCTTGGACTCATCGTTACACCCCCTCTTCCTGGGAAAAAAAAATTTTGGAACAAAATTTTTTTATTTTTATTCCTTGCCAGGTACTTGGTTACCCTAAAAAACAATTTACAATACATCGAAATAAAAAATGTCCGCCCTAAAAAAAATAAATATCGTCTTCTTAAAAAAAAAATCGTCTTCCTCTCTCTTAAAAAAACGTCTTCCTTCGTGGGGCTTCAATTATTGGTTTTTATCCTCAGCACCCGGTTCGGGAGTCTCAGTCTGTATTTTTTTCCTTTATGCTGCGGCGGAATTAGTGAGAGCAGCGGGATTGACACTGGAATTGACTGGACTTTCTGAATTTTTGTGATGCCCATGGTTGGTTCATCGAAAAGGTTTTTAAATTTGGAAATAGCCTTTATCAGGGGCTCGCAGCCTTTGCCGGGATGTTAGGTTTTGGTGTGTTCCCCAATGGTGATATTAACTCTGGAACGGTGTATGGTGGCGGCGTAACTGTGCCGTCCATTTCTTTGTCACTGTAATATATTTCTAACGTGTCTAACATTATATTTGAAGGTTACTGGTAAACTGTATTAAAATATACTGTCACTACTTGGTGTTGACTGTAAGTGCGCGTAGCTGGAGGTTGTTAGGGAGGACTCTAAATGCTGACTGGGTTGCCTCCTTCTTGTCCAGTCCTGTTGGAGTTTTCCGGTCGGCTTCTACATTGGCAGTTATTGGAAGTTGTTCCTCGGGTTCCGCAGTGGCTGCAGAAGAGTACAGCGATAGCTCTGCAGTTTCTTCTATTGTGGCCTCTGCGGCCGCATCTCCAACAACAAGTCTGTCTGTCGAAATTCTGTATTTTGTTATTACGACTATTTGTCTGTGTCCAGTCACACCTTGTATTGTTTCTGTTATATATTTCTTTTTGGACCATATCATATTCTTCCGCTAGTCTGATGATGTCCTGTGTTGACGATACGTCTTGCCTCTTTATATACAACTTGTATTTCGGGTTCATATTGGTGTATATCCTGTTTAGTTCTTCTTGGTGATTGAATTCACCATGTCTTCTGATCATTGTTTGAATATCAATGATGTAGTCTTTTACACCTTTGTTGTTTCGTTGGAGTCGGTTCCGGATTTGAGCTTCCTGAGATTTCGTGAGAACGGAGGAAACGAAGAAATTGCGAAAATCTTGTTCGAAGTCTTTTAATTCGTTCCAATATTTATTATTGTTTCTGTACCATAGTAATGCTTTCCCGTTTGATGTTTCTGGTAGAGCTTGTAAAACGTGGGTGTCTTGTAGGCCGTAAGCTGTCTGGAGTTCTTTCAACCGTTCTATGAATTCTATTGGGTCTCTTGAACCGTCAAAGTGTAACCCCCATTTGCGTACTATTTCCATCTTTCTTTGTCTGTCTTCCATCTGGTTTTCTTCTATTTCCTCTGGGTTTTGGCCTTTTTGAGTTGGTGCCTTGATGATCGCAACTAATCTCGCTCTTAACTCGCTGAAATTCCCTTCCGTCGACTGTTCTCTGTTCGTTAATTCGGCTATAAGTTCGTCTTTCTTTAATAGGTACACCCAACTAACCTTCGACGTTTCCGGAGCGTCTGTCATTTTTGAACTGTGAATCACCCTGTATTTGAATAAAATTTGAAATGCAGTACTGTCTCATGAAAATAAAATTCGGAATTCGGTCGGTATTATTGTTTAAAACGAATTTTTCTGCTCGGGCGCCATTTGTGACGTCCTCTCGTAGGAGTCACTATCCGGGTAGCTTTTGGACAGTCAGAGACAGAGTTCAAAATAAAAATAAAACTTTATTGTCTTCCTTAAATTAAATTGACAAAAATCTTATGTACATATTTACAAGTTGGTTTAGTCCTCTCAGTACCTGGCCTATTTATTCAAATTAAGTTTGACCTTGTCGTATGAAAATAGTATTATCGGCAAACGAGTGTGTTTTTGAAATTTTACGTGAACGTTGTAACAGCGGACGATAGGTACAAAGAAAAGAAAGGAAAGGAACTCAACACGTTCCTGAAGTGATTCGGGTTAATAGGACACTCCTCGACAGTCTCAACACGACTGCTTCAGAGTACGGGTAATGAAGAGCTCAACACGCTCTCCGGGTACGACGGTATGGAACGGAAACAACTTGTGAACTCAACACGTCCACAAGCCGGGGTAGGGAAGAAGAGAACCTTCAGTCAACACCTGTCGATTCTGCCTCTATGAGGAAATGTTGCGGTTTATATAGCGAAGTTTTGCCCTTTCTACTGTCGATACACTCCTACTTCATGGGTTGGTTCGCGCGCACGCTGGTTTAACGGTGATGGCTTGGACTCATCGTTACACGTAGTTCTTACATAATACCGATTTGACAATTTTTACATAAATTTGTTAAAATCAGAGTAGACAGCATGTAATTATTTCACATAAATGATACATCATAGCCCTCAATATACAGGGTTACGCAATTGAAGTGTTACCAACATCACAACAATATATCTGGCAAATGATAATGACAGCTACGTCAAAGCTAGCCCGATAACACTTCAGTATGTTGTTTATAAGCCATCAAAAGCATTTGCATTTAAGTTTTATACATAAAACAAAAGTTATTCGCAATGGAATTTAAACGTAATAGTGTGATTGCGTTATATTTGGCTGAAAAATCACAACCAGCTATTGTTCGTCAGCTCAAATACCCAAAAGTGAATAAAATGTTTGTGTATCGCATCATAGCTCGTTATAATAATACTGGTAACGAAAAAAAAAACAACAACATCACCTGAAATGGTTCGGAAAGTAAAGGCTCGACTTGAGCGAAATCCACGTCGTAGTGGTAATCAAATTGCCAAAGAACAGAAAACATTTCAGAGAAGCATGCAGCTAGTATTAAAAAAGGAGCTCAAGGTCAAGCCTTATAAGTTCCAAAAAGCACACAATTTTACACCAAAGCAAAAAAAAAGTTCGGCTTGAAAGAGCAAAGGAGTTGTTACGCCTGCACGAACGTCGCGAATTTCCAAACATAGTGTTCTCTGATGAGAAAAATTTTTCTGTTGAGACGTTCACTCTCAAAATGATCGTGTTTACTTGATAGAACTCACTTACGAAAGTTTGAGCTTACGAACGACAACCCGAAGTAATTTCCCATCTCAAGTAATAGTATGGGCAGCTGTAACCGCCGATGGACGCTCTCCAATCGTTTTTATCTAATCTTATGTCCAAGTCAATGCAACTTATTATCGGGAAAATGTTTTAGAAGATGCTGTAGAGCCGTGGGCACGCAAACATTTCGATTGTAGACCATGGACGTTCCAACAAGACTCGGCACCGTCTCATAAAGTTAGTGTGAACCAAGAATAGTTAAAAAACCATGTTTCACACTTCATTTCATCCACATAATGGCTTTTGAATTCACCAGTCGCAAATCCGATGGACTAGGTGAGGACTAAAAAATATGCCAGTATGGGTGCGCTGAAGAAAGCAATTATACGTGAATGGACCAAAATACCGGAGGATCATATTCGTGCATCATGAAACTCGTTTTTTGATCGTTTAAAGGCCATAGTCAAGGCAAAAGGTGGCCACATCGAGCTAAAATGAGTGGATTTTAAAAGTTTAATTATTTTCACACATTTTGTTATTTAAATCAATATAAAATAATTTCACACAAAAAAGGATGGTTGTTTGAATTGGTAACAGTTCAATTGCGTATATGGACATCTGTATATGGACATCTCACTGATTATGCGTATGTCTCTGACAAAATGGATGAAAAAAATAATTAATACTAAATATTTTAAAATAAATTTTTATCTAATAATGATAAAATGTTTATCTAATAAAAAAATACACCGATAGAATCGGTTTAATAGCCTCTCTATAATCTAAAGGAAATTAGACATTTTTTCTCTATAATAATAATTTTAAGTTTCTTAAGTTAGCTAGTTTCATAGCTAGCTTAAATAAAAAGCAGATATTAAGTAATAAAAGAGAAATACTCTCAATTCAGAGGACTTCGTTATTGACTACCCATTACCATTACCTATCGTGGAACAACCGATGTAAGACAATATCCATGCACCCGCTTCTGTCTATTCAAACTACATAAGTTTGCGCCCTCGCGCGTACACCATCTGTCGGCCCAAAACCATTATTAACGGATAAATGGACCTAAGCAGCATGTTCGCTTCGATAATAACAATAACTTATAGAATTTATTCACTTTATTCACTAGAAGCTTTTCTGTCTAATTTATGAACTTCTTATATCTATTGATTTCAAGTCATTTTAAGCGTTAGGATGGACCGAAGGTAAATAAATCACTTTTTTTTTAATATACCGAAATATTGTTGTGCCAATATAGGGGAAACCTGGAATGGTTTGAGTATAATTTTAAATTGGGATTTTTAATTTTTGTAATAATCATTTCAATAAGGATTTCGTTAATAAGAAACGTTTTTGACAAAATAATTTAATCTTTGAATCTAAGTAAATTAGAAAACTGGACATATATAATATAAAATACGTTCCTTAAAATTGTAGCATATGGGCATAATTACATAGGCTGACAGGTTAGTTGTAACAGTAAAGATCCTGGTCCTTACAGAAAAACGTAACCGATTGCGGGGTATAACTGTACTTTGATTGCATTGATGTTTTGTGGCTTGACCCTTGATTAGACATAATGCTAATAGAAAAAACATTCAAGCATAAAATTTCCCACAATATTTTTAAAACATAAAGAAGAAGGTGGTACTTTTTATTTATTTTTCCTACGTAATTTTTTAGATTTTTGTGGATCGACAAAACTTAAACATTATTGTGTATTACGTTGTGTGATTAATACTTCGTTACACGATTACCAAATTTTGAACCAGTGTATCGCTCGTTGTAAAAAGTAATAGTAATACGGACCCTCTGAAAGTTGATCCACATTATCATCAAAAATATATAGATTCAAACTAGGGTCCACAAAAATTAAAGGTATATGGTTCTACAACTAATAATTCATGTTCGTCTTCTTCACGTGCCATCTCCGCTACGAAGGTTGGCTATCATCATGGCAATTTTGACCCTGGAGGCTGCCGCTCGGAACAATTGTATGGAAGTGCAAGCAAAGCACTCCCTGAGGTTTCTCAACCATGACATTCTTCTCCTACCTATGCTGCGCCTACCTTCAATCTTTCCTTGCATAATTAGTTATAACAGTTGATATTTATTCCCACGTGTAATATTCCCAGGTATTGTAGTTTTCTCATTTTAACACTCAATACGACGTCCTTTTGTTTGTTCATCCTGTCTAATACAACTTGGTTAGTTATCTTATCTTTCCAGGAGATTTTTAACATTCTTTGGTACGCCCACATCTCAAATGCCTCCAGCTTACCCATACATTGCTTATTTAGTGTCCACGCCTCCACCCCATATACCAGGACCGAGAAAACATAACATTTAGGCATTCGTATTTTTAGCTTTAGGCTTAGGTTTCGGCTACACAACATTTGTTTGATATTGTTAAAGGCACTGCGGGCTTTCTCTATTCTTATTCTTATTTCTCTGGTGTATTCGTTTGAGTCGTTTATATTTGTTCCGAGGTAATTGTAATTTTGTACTTGTTCAACGAGATTCTGTCCTACATGTAAGTTGATATTATTGATACGTTTCTTTGTAATTATCATGAATTTGGTCTTCTGTGTATTCAGTGACAGACCAAATTCTTCACTTGCTTTTACCACTTTGTTTAGTAATCTCTGTAGGTCGTCAATATTTTCTGCTATGAGCGCGGTTTCATCAGCATATCGGATATTGCAAATGGGGTGACCGTTGATCTTTACTCCGGCTTTTTCGTTCATAAGAGCTTTTTTAATAACCTCTTTCGCGTAGACATTGAACAAGGTTGGAGTCAACACACAGCTCTGCCTAACACCTCTTTTGATCTGTATTCTATCTGATATCGAGCTGTTAATTCGTACTGTAGGTAGCTTCTTGTTTGTAGTATAGATTCCTTATCACTCGCATGTCCCTTATATCAATATTTTTATTTTCCAGTATTTGCATCAGTGGCCTATGTTTTACTGTATCAAATGCTTTGTTATAGTCTAGGAAACACACAAATATGTCCTGATTTTCGTCTAAGCATCGTTGTTTTAGAACAATAAAAGCAAACAGTGCCTCTCTAGTTCCTAGTCCGTCTCTAAAGCCAAATTGAGAGGGTCCAATGTCAACTTCAAATTTTTTGTATATTCTCCGATGAATGATTTTTAAGAAAACCTTCATGTAACTATCGACAAAAATCACAAACGAAATTATCTTTTCGTAGTATGCGCCGTCACACTGGCCTCACATTTCGCACGTAATGCACTGAATTCATAGTTTACCTTTTGTATCCTCGGAGGATTTTCCATTGCAGAAAATACAAATTGCATCATCTTATAAATTGGGTAGTCTCTTTAAACAATTGTCTAAACCAATAAATAAAATAAAAACATCACCGTCACGCCCTTCTTCAGATTGTTCTGGTGTTTCTTTTGTTTTTGAGTTTCTCTTTTTTTTTGTTTACCTTTATTAAGAAACTTTTTGGACAAGCCAACTTACAAACCAGAGGATACCTAGGTGTAGGAATGTGTCCTTGATCAAGACGAGAATTTAATTGTGAAACTTTTCTTTTTTGTGTAAATTCCTCCAATTTCTTTTTCTAAGGTGAACTGGTGTTAATAGTCACGGAAGAAGTTTTGCAACCTCTATTGGACACTTTTTTTTTGTTTAGGAAACAGAGCAATGTCAATGGGCAAAATTACCTATGGTGTTGCACACGTTGAGACGGGAGGTAAATTAGAACCAGCAGGTACACCATTCGTCCCCATCAGAGGCAGCTAATGGTTTCTCTTGCAGTTCAGATTCAATAAAATCAACATTTGTGAAAATTCTTCGATTACAAGGAAATATTCCGGTCTAACAAAAAACAATTGATCGCTATAGATCCAGTTTGACACTGCACATATACCTGGTTGAATAGTTCTGCGATATCATATGATTCTAGCCACCGCTCATTATGACGAATATAAAGGCAAACAGCTTTACTGTAATGCTTTTTTAGTGGCCGCATTAACCTTTTATCCAAAGTTTGGATTTTTGTGTTTTATGCGTTGGTATAGTATCCATCAAGTAACAACAACACTGGGACCTCTTAAAATGGCTTAAAACGAGTGGTGCATTTCTCATTAAATTATCAAACACGTTTTTGCGGAGAAATATAAACATGGGTGGTATGAATCTGTTATCAAAACTCATGCAACATATTATTGTCACTGTTGCAGTCAGTGCAGCTTTATTTTTTTACCTTTTATCTCAAATATGTGAGTAACTTTTGTTTAAACGATTAACAAGACGGTTACGACTAATGTTCGTTATCTTCTTTACCACCGAATGGATGTTTAAGATTACTTCGCACAACTTATTCAAAAGCCAACTTTTTTACGTCTCTACGAGTCAGACCGTTGTTTTTACTTTACAATAAAAGTAAATATTCCACTAACTGCTCTTCAAGTTAAGTAAACAAGATAGGTCTTCTTCATAACTTCTTTTCAACTACTTTCTCTGCAGAATATTTGGTTTGATGGACAAAACGTCGCAGCGCTATTATTGGCACATTAAAACATTTGGTAACCATTTTATGTCCAATTGTTGTATCAGGTACGATGATAATTGCATTAATCATAAAGTACTTTTTTAAAAATTTTTCATAAAATGAGATCTTCCTGGTGAAGATTTTCCTTTTAGCGTTGAAAATTCTTTCCTTGGCAAAATGCCAAGCCTACGACGATGAGCAGTTTTTAAACATTGTCTGTATAGTAAACAATGCATGATTTAAGAAAAAATAGGGTTATATTGTTAAACAACTTTATTTAAATATTTTATTAGCAAAACAATAAAAACAAAGACTAAATCTGAAACTACCAAACCACTCACAACTTACTTACTACTAAATAGGACCACTATATGAGACAAAACACTTTGTAGTAAAAATCATGAATATTTACTTGCCGACATGCGGCGAAACTAGCACCACTGATGTCAATAGTTTTATAGCATTTATACGTAACTATTACCATAGTTTTGTGCCTTCCATATTGATGTTACTGGGCGTTTCCAAATAAACGAAGGGTTCCTTATTAACAGCAGGTTTCATATTTCCACCTTCTCCTTCATTAATGCTTCTTCCTTTTTAGATTTCTTCTTCTTTTTAGTCTGCTTTTTATGAAGACATTACTCTGTCTGTTTTTCAATGTTTTATTTCAAATATGAAATGAAATTCACACTCAAATATCTTCAATAAAAATATCTCATATAATGATTATCAAAATTTTGTTCTACGTACGTGAACCTTCAAAAATAAATGTTACATACAATATAAATTAAAATCTCAAATTAAAATTGTTGTTCTAAATCTCCTGATCAAAATATTCCTATCTTTTGATAAACTAAATCTCTCGTTCTGTCCTGTACAGTAACTCTTGGAATATAAGTAGAAAATATAACTTACAATATTTTACTGGATCAGCTTCTGTCAGATACACTTACTCCACGAAAGCTCACAAACATTCACTTCTACTGTTTACTACCTCTGAGGAACCACCAGAGAACAACGACTGTTCGCCTATTACCTTTGGAAACCAACTAATTATCTGTTTTTCCTCAAAAATCTAGCTAAACTCTCCTTCTTCAATACCTATCCCACCTTTTCAATCTCCTCCAATCAAAGCTTTTTTACAAACAAACAACAATTTTACCTATAATTATAAATTTCCTAAAAACTATTAACATGCTAATCGGTTTCTACAAATTCTTGAGAACTAACGGAGAAATATTTTTCCTAAATATTTATTCTATTGTCTTATTCACTGTACGAGTCCATTTGGAAAACCCGCTCGCATTGTTCATGATTTCACTTAAGCTCACTCCCGTCACTTTACAAAGCAAATAATTTATGCATATCTTTAAAATTTTGTTTACTACAGGTAATCCAGGATAATGGACTTTCATTTCTTTAAAATTTACTTTTTAAATTCATTTTTTACAGTTTATTAGTCAAATTGTTTGAATTATTATATTTTGTACTTTGAAATATATTAAGCAA
>OU898276.1:97490433-97520433 GCA_918026665.1 Diabrotica balteata | reverse complement strand
TTTAGTTTGTCCATGTTACAATTTGTTCCAACATTTCATCAGTAATTAACAACTTTCAAATATCTGATTTAGAAGGGTTATTTCTTAGAGTCCTGCTTACCGCTGTTGGGCCTCGTAATTATCTGACAATATTATGTGTTCGTGTCCTTCTATTCCTACGTTCCCTGCCGCTAAAAACCATTTTTTCCTTTGAATATGTTCACATTCCCTTCTACTTACAAAAATTCGGTTCTGGATTGTAAATCATTAAAATAAATGTAAATCATTAAGATAAATATATAAATCTTAATCGTCGGCAAATGGTAATATTTGTATATTCTTTTCAAAACCTGGGTCAGCCAGATTTACTTTTTCTTTACGGTCAGTTCCGCTAGGTCCTGCTCTATCCACTATTACTACAAAATTAAAATTAGATTAGATTAAATTTTTAGAGTAATTATGTTTATTATATAAAATCTTATTGTTTATCAGTACACAATCCGTAACAAGTAGTGTCCTCCTAGACCTATCATAAAAACACTGTAATTCAAAACATCTGGCTTACTAGACCTACACGTTTTGAGAACCACTGTTACTGCGACGTAAACACTGAAGCAGTTACTACGATACTGCAGCAGAACTATGCTTGTTCTACACTATTAAGAGGGTATTTAAAAGGACAGTGCATGCGGCCTAAACTGTTGCGGCCATTAGCAGACTATCCTTTCGCCGGTCCGTTAGACGAATGTTTCGGGTTAAGGGTTAAGGATGATATATATATATATATATATATATATATATATATATATATATATATATATATATATATATATATATATAAATAAAGGAGTACGACCGTCAAACAATTATTCAATGCAGTAAGTTTCAAAAGAAAAATTCTTTTGATCAACGAGGATATCGGTCAAAGGAGAAATAATATAAGGAAATCACAGTTCCATTCTTATATTTGAAGACGTTTAGCTTGTGGTGTTCACAAGCTTCATCAGTTCAAATCTAAAAAATATTACAATGATGGTAGGTAATATTATACAAAAACATGGTAAATTAACTTACGAATGTAGAGTGAAGAATAAAGGGTGTTAAACAAACACACCATTCTCTTTGTTAACTGTGGTCAAAACATTAAATTTTTGGTAAAATTATAGCTTGAAAAGAACCTTTTTAAGGTTCAGAGCACCTTATCACATTTCAATGCATATGATCCTCACCTACAGTTCACTTGTGAGCTGGAGAATCATAATAGCATTCCTTTTCTAGATATGCGTATCATTCGAGGTTGTGACCTTAGGTTAAGTACTTCTTGGTATAGAAAAGAAATGGCTAGTAACCGTTTTCTTAATTACCACTCATGCCATGCGATGAGATACAAATACAACCTCGTACAAGCTCTTAGTTTTAGGGTTCATAGGTTGACACATCCTTCTCACCGAAGGGATTCTCGTAGCCATCTTAAATCCATTTTGTTACAGAATTCTTATCCATTATTTGTAATCAATGAATTTCTATTTTCCACTAGTTACACACTTTCTAGACACAGTTTGAATAATAGTCAAGTACAGAGTCAACCTGATATCTCAGTAGGTACACCAGAAAACGACTCCCATAACGGTTCTTCTTCCCCTTCACGTTACTACTCTCTTCCTTATTTTCCTTATCTGACTGAGAAACTCGCAAAACTCCTAACATCTACACCAATTAAAATTGGAGTTAAAAATGTCAGATCAGTTGGTAAACTTTTTTCTAAAACTAAAACCCCTTTAAACCCGTTGGAAAAGATCAGTGTGGTTTACAACATCCCCTGTATGGATTACAACCTTTGTTACATTGGCCAGACTCGTAGATCCCTTAAAGGCCGACTAATTTCTCACAAGAGTGATATTAGATGCCATAAACATTCCAGTGCCTTAGCACATCACATTCTTACGTCTGACCACCGACCTGATTATAACCATGTTAAAATTCTATGCACAGAAAGCAACCATTTCAAGAGAACCTTCCTTGAAATGTGCCACATTTTCCTCAATCCTTCCACTATGAATAAACGTACTGACATCGACAATCTCAGTTTGGTGTACCATTCTCTTTTCTTCAATATCAAATGAAAAATTTTCGACGTTATTTTCGTCATCCAGACTCTCTCATTGCCATTTTCTTTTGATCGTTTATTACCAAATTCACTTATTCTTATTTTCAACCTTTTACATCCCTTACTGATTCATACCTAATTACATAAACCCTCTCTTAGACAATGTATATTTTCCCTCCGTGACTAATTGTCATTCTAAACTCCCGATTCCAATCTTTCTTCACCACATATTGGTTTTGTAGACATTTCTACTTAACAATCTATTTGCTTCAGTGTTCTCTGCGTTGTTAGGTTTGCGTTTCTGTGTATTGCGCCTGCTCGTCTCATTCTCCCACAGAAAGTTGGATCAACTCAGAACTAATAAATCCACACATTCTATTGCAAGGAAAATGCCGGCAATTTGACTTTCGTTTTTCGAGTCCGAATCCGTTAGATGGAAATGCGCCCTAAAGTGAAGTTCAAAATTTGTTTGTTATAACAATTCAGCTCTGTGCCAGTGCGTTTTAGTCACTTTGTTATTTTATTTCTAATGTTGACGAGTTTTTTAGTAAGCTTGGTAGTAGTTTTTTATTCTGTCGTTTATTTGTAAATCAAACTTTTTCGCTTTGAAAAACACGAATGCTACTACATAGAAACTTTCAAGCTATAATTTTACCAAAAATTTAATGTTTTGACCACAGTTAACAAAGAGAATGGTGTGTTTGTTTAACACCCTTTATTCTTTACTCTACATTCGTAAGTTAATTTTCCATGTTTTTGTATAATATTACCTACCATCATTGTAATATTTTTTAGATTTGAACTGATGAAGCTTGTGAACACCACAAGCGAAACGTCTTCAACTGTAAGAATGGAACTGTGATTTCCTTGTATTATTTCTCCTTTGACCGATATCCTCGTTGATCAAAATATCACTGGAAGAATTCTCAACTATTGGAGTCCCAAATGAACAGCATTACAAAATCCTGGTGAATGAAATCCAGCGAAAAACCAAAATTAAGCCATAAACTCAATAAAGCTTCAAGCTCCCTTTGACTTCTAATATTCCAGTATGTAAACATTATTTATATTGTAGGGTGGCTAAAAAATATAGATCCTATTATTTTCTGTTTCCATTAGCAAGAAAGAAGAGAGTAAAAAAAGAAAGATCCCAAGGTTTTTAATCTTGTGTCAAGATAAGTCTTGTATAAAAACTTGATTTTAGACAAGTAAAAACGTTACTGGTGTGTAAAATTTACTACGACCTTAGATAAATTGAAAAATTTGTCTTAGTTTCGTCATGAAACATATGAATTCAATAAATAGGAAATTAATAGATTATACAAAAAAATATAAACGTGTTCAGTCAATTCTTGTCTGTCTAAATATCGCCAATTTCCCCCACTGCCCGGAGATATAGGGTAGAGCCGAAAGGAAAAATGTATTTTGGCTTTAATAAAAATTCTTATACCGGTTACAGATTTTATGACACTAACGCGGCCCTCTGTCAGTTATATGAGAAATGAAAAAGCAATTTTGGTCTGTATACATCATACATACCAAATCCAATATTCTCTTTATAAAACATACCAAATGTACAGTTCGCTTGATTCGCCAATTTCTATACAGATCGTCGTATTATTTCGTGATGGAAATTTCTAAACGTATAAACTTTATTACTATTTTACAGATTGTATCGTAAAAAAACTGTAAATATAATTTTTGCGGATAGTTTTGAGGATATCAAAACTAAATCACAATATACGACATAACTCATAAAAAACTCATATAATCCGTAGGAAAGACCTTCATCTGGACATTAGGATACGAAATATATACGATTTTTACTTTGGAAATTATAAAAATAAATAAGTAAATATGTCTACTCAATTAATAAATATTACAAACTTTTTTTCTTGAATTGAGTAGAAACTAAAGAAGAAAAACTGGATATTTATGGGCTGTATAGGTAAACAATTTTCTATTTGTGACCAATTATCTACCTGTCATTAAATGAGCAATTTATTTAGAACAGTTTTTATCGTCTTTTTCTTTCTCGAAACATATCGTTTTTGGACATATCTTTTAGATTTTACTATTTACTTCATTATTCTGTCTTGGTGAATAGTTTATAAAAGAAGACATTCTTTTATTTTATCGCTAACCTTTAGTATCCTTTAGTATTTACCTAAATTTATTCCAATAAAAAAATATTTATACGAAGGACATTCGAATTATAACCCAACTTTATGATAGTCAAGTAGACATAGTAAAGGAGCAGATTAAATCGAAATAAGGAGTAATGTATGAAAAAGATGCATAACATCACCTATTCTGTTCAATATGCATTTAAAAAAAATGTCAAAGAAAAGCTAGAGGGACAAAGAGGAGTCATAAAAGTAAACGGTAGACCTATTAAGAGATTAAGATACGCGGATTATACGGTACTGTTTGCGTAATATCTCGATGATCTTTCTGTATTAGTAAATCGTATTGTGGAACACAATCAAGAAAGAGGTCTATGGCACGGTTGTCAGTTTTGGACACAAAGGTAATATGTCGTTTTAGATAGATCAAAGTTTATATTGAGATTGGCACCACTTTTATTTCTATAAACACAAAACTTTTGACTTAGATATGATTTTAAATTATATAGTGAGTAATTACTTACTTACTTAATTTGATAGAGTATGTAGGGACAGACTGTGGACAGCGATGCAGGAACTTGGCTTTCCAAAAAACTAGTCCGGTTGATACGAATGTGTATGGAACGGTTACGATGTAAGGTGAGAGTTGGACAACAATACTCGGAGACATTTGAAATAAACAATGGACTAAAACAGGGAGATGCACTTTCACCACAACTCTTCAACTTAGCTCTGGAGCACATAATCAGAAGTGCAAGAATCGAAAAACCGAATACAGTATATCATCGAGAAGGGCCAAACTTACTACTGGCATTTGCAGACGATATAGATCTAATAGGAAACACGCGATTAAGGATGAAGGAGACTTTCGTAAGGTTTGAGAAGGAAGCAGAGAAAATGGGGCTCCAAATCAACGAAAACAAGACGAAATATATGTATATGAGCCGCAATAACCAAAGCAGAGACAGAATCGATCAGAACATTACCATCGATGACTTTAACTTTAAGCGCGTTAGAGAATTCAAATATCTTGGAACAACAATAACTGAAGACAATAACGGATCACAAGAAATAAACAACAGGATTCAGGCCGGCAACAGATGTATTTTTGCCCTCCAAAACCTTATAAGATCAAAACAACTAACACGACGTACGAATATACAGGTCTATAAAACAATCATACGACCCGTTGTGATGTATGGAAGCGAAACGTGGACGATAACAAAGGCAAATGAAGAGAGACTACGTGTTTGGGAAAGAAAAATCCTAAAGAAAATCTTTGGTCCGGTGCATGATGAAGCATCAGAACAATATAGGATAAGAGCTAATAAAGAGCTTGAAGAACTTTACCCAGACGCCAACATCATAAAAGAAATAAAGTCCAGAAGACTCCAATGGGCAGGACACCTCAGAAGACATTCTGACGAACGAACAGTAAGACTGGTGTGGGAGGAAGTCCCAACTGGAAGGAGACCACGCGGACGCCGGACTAGCAGGAGACCTAAGCACTATGGGCGTGGAGAATTGGATGGAGGTTGCTCAAGACAGAAAACAGTGGAGGCATGTTGTCGAGTCGGTTAAAACCCACGAAGGGTTGTAACGCCACGGAGTAAGTAAGTAAGTAAAAACTTACTATTTTGCTATCCTTACTAACTAGTTTTTGTACTCCGTGAACTTTTATCTGTTACTTCATTACCCTCAGTGCTGATGTGTGATGGTATATACAATACAAGTTTTATTAGTTTATTGGTCAAAATCAATCAGTTTACAACGTCCTATGCCATCTTCTGATTTCCATTCTTCTTCTCCATTTATCTTGGCCTTTCTAAAGGTTTTCTTCAATTTTTCTCTCTCCTAAGTCTTCCACTTAATTCATTATCTTCCACTTAATCTCGGTCTACCTTGATTTCTTCTTCCATGTGGTGTCTAGGTCAATACTTTCATTGGTATTCTTTATTCATCCATTCTTTGGATGTGTATGTACCATCTTAGTTGATTTATTCTAATGCCCTCTGTTATATTGTGCTAACACCATAATTTCTCGTATTCTTTCATTTCTAACTCTGTCTAATTTTGAGTTTTCAGTTGCTCTTCTCCATAAGTCCATTTCTGTTGCTTCTAATGCTTTTTTCCCTTCAGTGGCCACACCTTACTTCCGTATGTAACAATACGTTTTATAATGATGTTATAAATTCTAATGGCTTGTTCTTCCTGGTTATTTATAGGTTTAATTTCTTGTCTTATTTGCCATCGTTGGTTTTTGCATGCCTAATTATTTGTATTTTTGACTGATTGATGTGAATTATTTCTTGCTGTATTTCTTCCAAGATTAGATTTTGTTGAATTTCCCCAATATACATGTATTCAGTTTTCTTAATATTTACTTTTAACTTCCATAGATTGTATTCTTTGATAAGTTTACGAGTCATATATTGGAGGTCTTCATAGTCTTGGGTCATCACTATCTGGTCATCTGCAAAACTCAACGTATATAATATTGCGTCGTTTCGAGGAATTCCATATTTCTGCATTCTCATTTTCACGTCTTCATCGCTTGCTCCGAGTAGATCTTAAACAAAGTAGGAGACACGCAGCATTATTGTTTGTGTACTTTGCTGATAGTGAAACCCTTGAAGAGCTCCCAACCTTTCTTTATTTTGTTTATGTTGTTCTTGTAGAGGTCTTGAACAGCCTAAATTAAGGTTACACTAATATTTGTTTTCTCGAGAGCTTCCCAGAGTTTTTTTTTGTGGCACACTATCATAAGCTTTTTTAAGGTCCACGTAGAGGAGACGTATTGGTTGATTTCGTTCTACTTTTTTTTTCGATTAGGTGGGTAACAGTAAACACGTGGTCAATAGTTGATCTACCTGTACTAAAGCTGGCCTGTTTTCGGCCTTCATATAACAGAATTCATCTTCCATTCTCTTTTTGATGAGTTTCCCGTTTCCCTACCAACTCTCGATATTATATTGTTAATTGACAATATTGAGATGATGCTAAGGAGTGCGATTCCTCGATAATTGTCACATACATCTTTACTTCCCCACTTGTATAGGTATCTTCTTCAATCAATTTTTTGTAAAGGCTGGATATTTGCTTATATAATTTGCTTGTACGGTACTTGACTAGCTCAGGTGAGATATTGCCAGGGCCTGATGATTTTCTATTTTTTAATGTTTTTCATATTCGTGCTACTTCCTTTTTCGTTAATTCTATTTGGGGAAGCTATTACATGTACTTCCGGCTCTGTTTGTATTTAAGGTGTATGCAAATATTTTGCCCTTTTTTTCGCTAGTAGATTTGCGAAGTAATCGTCTCATTTATCTAGGCTAATCGGTCAGATAATCTCTTTAGTGTTACCTTTTCAAAGAGATAGAAGTATCTTCTAGCTTTCTGTGCTTCTGCTACTCTCCAAGTAAGTGTTTATTCTGAAGCATTTTCTTTCCTAGCTTACGTTTTTTTTCGTAGTTATTGCACCTCGTACGTTCCATAGGCTGTTCAATATTCGTTTTTACTTTGATTAGTAATTATATTTAAGTGTTTCTTGTATTTATCTCGATTAATCTTTATTTTGTCTTTGATTTCTTGATTCCACGGCTTCCTGGGTAGTTACTGAGGGCTTTTTCTGCTGCACTTTTGAGACATTGTTTTATATAATTTTAATGATGCTCAACATTATCAAAGTTTTCTTGTAAGAGCTTTTCATCGAGTCTCTTTTTGTACAATGTCTTTGTACTTTTATGGTTTAGGCTATCCAAGTTGTATTTGGTTGCTAGCCGTATGGGCATTATTTTAGCCTTAACTAGGTATTGGTCGCTTCCACATGTGCTTTCTTTAAACTCTCTTACGCATTGTATATTGAGTTGTGAATTTTTTCGGGCGATAAAATAGTCTATAATAGAGTTCAAATTTCTTAATTGTTAGATCCAAGTGAATTTGTGTATTTTCGGTGCTGGAAAGAGCCGTTAATTATTCTCAGGTTGTTTTGTTTACATACGTTGATAAGCCTATCTATATTTTTATTTCTAGTATCTTCTCCGAATTTACCAACTATTTTATCTTTAACTTTTCTGCCCGTTTTCGTATTTAGGTCTCCTAACAGGAGTATTTCTCTTGATGTTCCTATTTTTGATAGTTCGTAAAGTAGTTGATCAAAGAACTACTCTTTATTTTTTAATAAAGCGTCCTCGTTTACTGCATCGATGCTAAGAATGGTGACTTTACTACCATGCAGGGTCAGGTTAAATTTAAATTTAAAATTTAAATAGGCTTAAGTCGTCTTCGTTTGTTTAATCGTTTTCAAGTCCTGTGAATGGAAGTCGTAACCTTTAATGTTTTTAACAAGTATAGAGAGGTTAACCCGATGCCTCAATTACCATCCTGGAGGACCGTGGATTTGATTTAGAAGTACCGCTCCTAGACGGGTTGTCTTCTCTAAGGGTCAAAGAGACCTCTCTTTCCTTTATTTCTTTTATTTTATCCCCTAAAGGTTGGGTTGCCACCTCCACCATTGGATCCCCAAGCCGTGGTGATCTTCAACCATTACCCTGGTTAAGGGACCCTTAACAGGTACTAGTTTCCCGGTTCAGGTAGTACCTGGAATCTGCGAAGATAGATTTACTTTGCCTGATAGAACTATTCGAAAAGGAATTCTTACCCGTTACCTGTCATTTGTTGCTACCGATTATTTGTTGCCTGGGCAGATAGAAGTTCGGATTTAATTTTTTTCTATGTGGTGTTTTTGAGATAAAGATGTCGCATGGCTGAGATAGATCTTACAGAATCGGTAGGATTACGAGCTCGTAGAACGTTATAGGCATTTAAATATTTTAGAGCTTGGTATACAGCATAGAGATCTGCCGGTTGTTTCTGAAGAATGGTCAAGGTTTATTGGGAGAATGATTGAGAAACTGATGTCTAGGGAGCTGAGTGCTATCCCCACTCGTTGGTAATACGGAATTTCTGTGTGTGATTTATTATCGTAGAGATATTATTAGTTTTATGTACATGACTTTTGAGATAAGGAGTAGTTTTAATTTGTTGCGATGGATATGGCATGGTAAGTATGAGAAATGTCTATCTATGTAAGGATGGTTCTTGGCACTCGATAAATGCGTTAAGGGTAATTTTAAAGACATTAATATGTATGTGTACAAGTAGTTGTAATATTGTTTTGGTTGCCAATGAGTAGCCAATTGAACCTTAGAACCCCTTTTGATTCTTGATCCTATAAGAGATTTATAAGGCATAATCAACTTAAAATACTCTGAATCCCAAGGAGATTAAGTCTTTTACTACAAGTTAGAGTAAGGTGACTGAATTGTACCGTTTTTTTTCTGCATAAAATTTGATGGTTAGTTATTACAAACCCTAACACTCTTATATGATTAAATAAAAACTCGGTAAATTGTTAATTCATAAAAAACAAATACAGTAAATACATTGAAAATATCAGACAAAGCATTCGAGATAGTTTGAAGCTTTTATAATACCGAATGGTAATTTTATATTTTGAGTACACAGAAAATGGAAGGAAAATTATAAACTTTTCATCCTCTGGTCGGTCTATTCCACCTGACTGGTCGTCAGATTCACATATACTTCGAATAAGCCAGTAATACGATTTGCATGGTACAAAAATACAAAATTTCTATCTCGAAAACTTTTTCACTTATTCGAATACATCATTGATATAAAGGGCTCCCAAAGCATATTATCCTGCTCTTACTGATTCCAAGCAAAATATGACACGTCCTTAGGGATATTTAAATATGCTTTTGGTTCGTTGAGCCAAGAAAGACGTGAAACTTTGCTATATTCGTCTTGTTCCTTTAAAAATATCCAAACATATCTTATGTAATGCGATTTTTGTGTTAAACTCTTCGGGGAATTTGGAAAATTGAAACTTCGATATGCTTTAGTAAATGAAGGGATCTTGAATACGAAATCGAAAGTTGTGCGTAAGTTATGTAAACGCAATTCTCGTGTTACTTTATTGTCGAGAAAGCCAGGAGAAAGGACATCTATAATTTACAATTCTCAAAATAAAGCGCCCGTTGTTATTCGCCAAACAAAAGATAGACTTTGCAACACATCAATAAAAAATTTCCAACAAAAGTCATAATTATTATTAAATTTATCTGTGGAACTTGATTATTTTTGGTTTAGACTATACTTTTACAAAAAACCAATTTATATATATATATATTATATATATATATATATAAATATATATATATATATATATATCGGTTTTAAAACGTTCTCCTACGTCTTCCGATGCCTAGTCGCCATTCACTTCGGTCCATCCAAAGGTCTTCATCTAATTATCTTTCTCTCATACTTCGATTTATGCCTTCTCTCCAACTAAGGCGGGGTCTTCCTCTTTTTCGTCTACCATGAGGGGTCCACGTTAGGATTTGTTTCGAGAGTCGTTCTTCGGACATTCTTTGTACGTGTCTATACCATCTAAGCTATTTTGTACTAATGTCATCTACTATTGTGTGATTCACATTCATTATTTCCCTAATTCTGTTGTTGGTTACCCTTTCTAATCTTGATTTTCCTGCTGAGCGCCTCCAGAAATCCATTTCTGTTGCTTCAAGTTTTCTCTTGTATCTTTCTTTTATTTGCCATACTTCACTGCTGTAAGTGATTATACTCTTAACAATTGTATTGTATATTCTATGTTTGTTGTTGTTTGATATTGCCTGGTCCCACAGTATGCTATTGAGAAGGGTAATTGCTTTTCTTCCCTGGTTGTTTCTTTCTTCTATCGTCCGGTCTACGTTTCCTTCTTGTGTGATGGTCATACCTAGGTATTTATATGCGTCGCAATGTTTAATAATTGAATTCAAAATTTAATAATTCAAATAATTTAATTCAAAAAACCAATTTACTACTTGATGTTATTATCTAAAAGTGGAAATAATTTTTTACAAAACAATCAAAAGGGAAAACACTTGACGGTTTCCGTGGTATGACGATTTTTTTACTGTCAGCTCGCTACTCTCTATGGTTTTGACCTACTTTCTCTGAATACAAGATAAGCTTTGTCGCTGGACCTCAATGTTCTCGTTATTTTATGATATATTTTTAGTGTATGCTAATCGTCTTTAAATTTTCATTTCGGTCTCGATGTTTCAACTGGAACAGTTTCAACCCAAAACGTTAGTTTAATGAATTCACTCACTAATTATTTAAAATTTAGATTCAATTCTCGAAGTTGAAATTAGTTTTGTTTGTTTGCTGAGCCTTTTAAATTGTTAAAATTTTAACATCGGTACTAATGTACCGATCATCGCTACAACGACAAAACCATAAACCATAAAGGTATGGTATAATGTCCGCAAAATTGGCATTTAATATTAAGTTACAACTAAACAGTAAAATTTCAATTTATTTATTTAAGTAAAATACAAAATATTTATATTAATATATAAAATAAATAAATTATTACTTTATTATTTATTTACATGAAGTACCTGGACAACTATGGCCATTAGTACAGGTAGCGAGTGACCCCTACGAATTATTATGTTCGGATGTAACAATTCATTTAAGCGAGGTGTATTAACGAGTAAAACTGGAGTCACTTCATCCCGCTCAAATGCTTCAGACCATCCCATTCCCCTACAGCACTCTAATGCGCGATGGGGGTAAAACTATTTTTAAAATGCTCGTCATGTTGGTGTTTTGAATAATTGATTCCCAACATGGTTTACTAACAGATTCAAATTCAGGACAATGTAAGCGCGTCGTTCGTGTAATCCTCTACTGACTTGACCGCGAATCTAAAATTGCTTGCTTGGGCCGCAAGTCTTCGCTCCGGACTACGTCCTTACTGTCCTTAGGCTTAAGTGTTTGGGCCATACTTGCCTGCGATTTTTATTTTTTGTTTATTTTTTTGGTTGGATTTTGCCGAGTTTTTGTTGATTTGTGAATTTATGTTGTTGTCATAGGCCGTTTTTTATATTTTTTCTTAATTTTTGTTTTGTAGGATATCTATGTAAAGGTCTTCTTGTTGTTCTTTTGGTTCTTACCCCCTTGCGGCAATTTTTAGAATTTATTGAATATTATTTAGAGCTTTGAACTCTCCGTTGTTGGCTTGTATATTTTTCTCTCTAGGGTATTTGTTTTTCTCTTTGTTTATTTGGTGTTTTTCCTTGTTTGATTTTCTCTATCGTATTTATTTTATTTTATGTCGCTACTTTTTATTTTGTTTGTCTTTGCTTTTATGTGGTTCCTTGATTTATTCCGTTATTTGTTGTTTAAATCTTCTATATTTTCAACGGTGGAAAGCGCCTTATCTCATGATCTCTCGCAGTAAGGGAGCAGGCTGGATTTACAGTTTGGCGAGCTTTGTCGTTGCTCTATCCTTTATTATTTCAGTCACCCTGACCAGTTGTAGTTCCCTGAATATGAAGCATTCTGCTTTATATCTGGGGATGTCGATATCTTCTCTTAGGCAGCCGTTGTGAACTGCTTGAATCCCCTTCTTTGTATTGCCACAAGTGTATCTCCATGTGAGAGATGCATATGTCAGTATTGGAAGAATGATCTTCTTCTTAGAGTGCTGTCTCCCTACGGAGGTTGGCAATCATAATCGCTATTTTCATTTTAGAACTTGCTGCTCTAAACAAATTAATCGATCTACATTGATACCAATCACGTAGATTCTTTAACCATGAGTTCTACCTTCGACCAACAGATCTTCTTCCTTGAATCTTTTCCTGTATTATGAGTCCCAAAATTTTTTATTTTGGTCCCCTCATCACGTGGCCTAGGTATTCCAGTTTTCTGGTTTGTATAGAGGTAATTAGTTCTGTTTCTTTACCAACCCTCTCCAGTACTTCTTTATTTATAACTCTATAAATGGTAAGAGGAATGATACTGTTTAATAATCTCATTTTGTCCTTAGTTTACTTTTTCTACCTGTGAGTCCTCTGACGGATACCCTAGCCATATTGGCTTTTTGCACTGTGGCCTCTACTACCTTTTGAATGTAAGTCCTTTATCCATGATGACTACCAGGTATTTTGCCTCGCTTTTGACTAAATGGGAGTATTTTGTATAGTAAGTTGTTTTTTTGGTTACTAAAATTTCTTTTTACAAAGAATGGTTTGCATTTTGTTCGGAGTTTATGGCGATTTTACATCTGATACTCTATTCCTCGATTTCTTCAAACGCGGTTTGCAGGTTGTTAAACGCTATGTCTAGATTTCAGTGCTTTGCCGTTATAAGTACATGTTCATTAACATTACATAAATATATACTATAAAAGAGTGCAATAACTCGCCTCGCAAGCGCGGACGCTACGTTGCTATACCGACTTTCGGATTATCCAAACTCCAAACTCCAAACCTAAAAAATTGTTGCTGTACTAATCAATGGTATATATAACGATAGAAATAAAACGGCATCTCACTAATAAATATCATACAGCATGATGTAAAAGTATGGAATAAATTCATAATTTCAGAAATGAACGACTTTTAAAAAAATCCTAAAGCACGATAACATTAATTTTTAAATGGCCATCAACTCCTATATTTTAATGTGTTAAATATCACTATAATATTGTTGGCGCAATGTTGAAATTGACGATTTTTTAAAATAAAAACCGATGTCACGAGATTTGTCATTTGAAAGATCTCCCAATCGATTTGCAACGATGCAGTTATTTAAATATTTATTTCTACAAAGTTAACCAAAACTGTTAATTTACTAATGCAATTAATAAATATTGAGTAATATACAATAAAATTATAAAAAATATTAAACAGATGACCTTCAGCAATGATGCAATGAGACAGATGAACAGTAAATTCTTTCCTAACGAAATTCAGTTTAGATATCACAATTCCATTTTACTTAATTGATTACATAATTTTGATTAACCCTGTAGAAATAAATATTTAAATAGTATATCGTTGCAAAGGTGATTAGAAGATATTTTACATGAAGTGTCCCGTGACCTCGGTTTGTGTTTAAAAAAAATCGTCGATTACTTTATTACGTTCATGAAATAATGTCCCACATATAGAAATTGATGGTCATTTAAAAATTCAAATTGACCTGTTTTACGAATTTTTTTTAAGTCTTCTGTTTCTAAAATAATAAATTTATTTCATACTTTTGCATTCTACTTTATATTAATTATAAATAAACGAAAAATAAATTAAGCGCCTAAATAAATATGAAATATTTAATAATATTATAAATTAAAATAAAAAAAAATATATCACTATTTAAAATATAATAGATTACCCTACACAATAAGTAGTTGGGCAAAAGCAAATAGGGCTTCTTGCCTACAAAATTAATCGTTTTGTAATAAGCGTCGCGTAAGCTCAGGCTTAAGCTCTATAGGACATCAAAGAATAGAAACTAAAAACAGAAAACGCACTGGGTACTGCTTAAAATTAAAACTAAAATTGGTATACAGGTAATGAACATGAACAATTAACAAAATGGTTATAATAAGCCTAGTGGAGGTATCGAGCGGTGTCTTTTGAAGTCCATAAAGTGGAGGAACTCAATGGCGAAGTATGTAACCATAAAGAACAACGTAATAATGAAGTGGAGTGTAAGAAATTAAAATAAAAAACTTTATAAAGAAAAACATATCTTGCTATATACACTCGGCCAAAAAAGTATCATATCCCCTATGAAACTGTAAATTTTGTATTAAAAATAATTTAAAACATGGATTTTTTACTGTTGTTTTTTTTTGTTTTTTTAAGTACGTAACAAGTTTTAAAAGAAAAATGCACAATGTACGAAAAACAAAGGATTCATTTAATTTATTTCATAAATTAGAAGTAAGCGCACAAACAGCATTGAATACAAAAAATCAAAATCAAAAGTAATGATAATTTATTAAGACGTATTGCCTCCTCTAGATTTTATAATATCTAGACAACGTTGTGGCATACTTCCAATTAATCTTCTTAGATAAGATAGATCTTGATCGATATTATCTCATTCTACGGTTAACAACCGTTGCAGTTCCTGAAGATTAGCTGGCGTCACATTACCAGATCTCACCCTTCTGTAAAGAAGCAAAAAATATGTTTTATTGGATTTAAGTCCAGGCTGTGCGCTGGCTAATTCAAAGCTTGTAAATTGACTTCTTGAAGGTACTCGGTAACGATTCTTGCGACGTGTGGGCATGCATTGTCATGCATTAAAACAAAGTCATTACCAATAAATGGGGCGTAAGGAACAACATGCATCTCCAAAATTTCTTTAATGTACCTATCAGCAGTTAAGGATCCTTCATCTAGCTGTACCAATTAGATTTGACCCCTGATATATTTCGCCCCAGAGCATAATAGATCCTCCTCCAAAGATTGTCGCCGGACTTAGATTACATTGAGAGTAAAGCTCGTCATCTCGTCTATAAACTGGTATTCTTCGATCCGAAGTGTATTAACAAAATCTTGCCACATCCGTAAAGAGCATCTTACCCCAGTCGTCGATATTCCAGTTTTTGTGTTCTCTTGCAAATATTAGACGTGCTAAAAAAATTCTATTATCTATATGCGTAGTTACTCTTGGCCGACCTGTTACAGCTCGTCTTTCATAAAGACCAGTCTCTTAGTACCTAACTACCACTCGTGATACTGTCGACTGATTTATACCAACTAAATTTGCCACATATCTCTGACTCCGTCCGTCTTCAATGAGGGAAATTATTCTAACCACTGGATCTCTTGTTAAATTTAAAAATATATTGTCACAACCTTCCACACTCAATATTTAATACGTAGTTTTAAATTAAACGCAAACGGTATACTTTTTACAAAACGTCGCCTTAAAGTGTTAACCTGCTAAATCCATTTTACCCTATTTTACAGGAGAGGCAAAAAATGACTTCACAGCATTACTTTTTATAAAAATGAATGGAAAATAATTAAATAGTGCTTAAAATTAGTATAATAATTATTGTATCATTAAAATTATAAAAAATTATAATGATGATTTTAGTTTTTAGTATTTTTTGGGACATAGCTGGTTATCAGTTTTTTAAATTAGACTAATAATGGACTTGGCAGTTTAATGCAATCAAACACACGTATTCTATATCCAACGAAACTTTATTATTCTAAGTACAAAAAGAATAAAAACAGTAATAACGCTATTTATAGGGAAGATCTTCATAAAATTTGTAGTAGTCTACCGACAATGTCTTTTTGATTGCCTGAAGGTTCTTACGTTGAGGAATTGGTTTCCATGGATCAACAAAGCTGTCTTTATAATAAATTTTACCTTCGGGTGTATACCTCAAAGCACGAATTTCTGTAACTTTTAAATCATTTTTACCTCTTCCTGATCTAATTGTTTTATAGCGCTGAATTGAATCAAAATTTTTGAAAAAATCATGTGTAAAATATTTTACTTGGTAGAGAGCAAGCTTTTGTCTTGCTTGTAGACAGATAGGTATGTAATTCGCTAGTAGGTTAATTACTTAATCTTTTAGTTTTTGTTCGAAGCTTGCATGAACCGAATCAACTTCCATCTGTGTATAACCAGGTTCAAGATATTTTTGCTCTATTATTGCATTATGAATAATTGCTAGATTCAACAGAACATTGGCGATAACAGCGTTTCTATTTTAGTACAAACAATCATCCGAATAGATTATAATGGTGCTTCTTTTATCAATCCCTCCTACAGAATGAGTGACACTGGGTAAAATTTTCTGTTCAATGAAATACATCTAAATACTGGCAAATTGCTCAGAACCAAGACCTCCTTCACTTTCATTCCATATAAAAAATAGGCATCGGAATTCACTTGTGAGATTCACAGAGATTGTGTATTTGGAGCTTAATTTTATAGTATAATGTGGAGACTTTTGAGTTTGGTGCCATCAACACGGCTTGCAAAACTGCTGTGAAAACATTTTGTTTCTCATTTTTATCTTTTTTATATTCTTCTCTTACTTTTACTTTCCTCTGTATGTGATTTTTAAATTATTCTTCCGAAAGGTGTCCAACCCTATAACTAACACACTTTCACATTTATCTTTTTTATGGCGGAAAAGTGCAAAGTTCTTCTTATCTCATTTGCACCAAATTGACATACAATTCGTAAACACTTTGCCGAGACTGCCATTTAGCCAAAACATATATTTTTTGAGAGGTTGACCTGCATTAATGTGACTTCATAACTGGCAAAAAATCTAAAAGTTGCAGCAAGCATTCACGGCGATCTTTAAGAAACATTAAGAAACATGGTTATACACACTCTAAATTTTTCTTCTTTAACCGGTAGAAAATATTCTAAAGTTTGTTCCCATTTCGTCTCATTTTCTTTTTTTCGGCTTCGATGCCTTTATAAATATAAATAAAAAAATATATAAAAATTTTCCTAAAATGATTATTTAGTTCCACTCTTTATGTTTTTTTTAATCAATGAAAAGCTGCTAAATGCTGGTTTGAAATAAACAAGATTTATTATAAAACTATGAACACATTTTAGAACTAAACTTAACAAAAATGAATAATTTAATACACATCTACACTTACCTTTAATAGATCGCTCTAATAATTATAAACAGTAGGAAAAACTAACACAATTGCAAAACGTGTACTTGTCACATTAAGTTTTACTATGCAAATGCATGGCTGTCAAGGACTTAGCTGTGTTTACACGGGAAAATCAGAGCAATCGGAGTTAGCTGGTATTCACATCATACAATTTTTTAGGTTGTACATAAAAATGTGACATGACTGTTTAACTAATCGATAGACTAAATCGATACTATTATAAGGATGGTAAAAACTCATTTTGCCTAAAATGTGGACTTAGCAGGTTAACACTTTAAGGCGACGAAAAGTAAAATAAAGACTGATAATATCAAAACCAGACAAAATAGCAATTAACATTTTGTTTTTCTTAATCAATAAGCTGTATTTACAAATTTATTTTTAATATTTATTTTAGCCTTAATATTCTCAATGGGCAGAAAGAAATAATTTAAATTAACCAAATGCTGTCAGAAATATTTGTAATTTAATAAGTGATGTGATACTTTTTTGGCGGAGTATATTACGCTAACAAGAAATTAAGTATAAAACTAATAACTTAACTTAAACTATCTAAAAATTGTGCAACAACAATAAGTGGAATAATTCAGCAACTATAGATAAAAAAATTAAAATTACTTAAGAGGACCAACTTAGTTTCTCTTGAAACTGTAAATAAACAAAAATCAAAACTAAAATATGACCACGTACTGATCAGAACGGTTTTAATCAGGGTGTAAATATACCAATATACACTCTTCTACTCCCAACTGAGCATTTCTTCTTGTTCTTCTTCTTCTTCTTCTTTTCCTTTTCCTCTTCTTCTTCTTCTTCTTCTCGTTCTTCTTTATAATCAATTCTGCTTGTTGATTGCAGAATAATACCTCTAAGGAAGCTTGTCACCACATCTTTTATGCGGTCGTTCGACATTTCTTCTGCCGATTGGTGACTTATCTCTTGCTATCTTGATGACACGTGTCTACCCAATTTTGCTTATGTAGTTATATCATATTTTTTTTATATTCTGTGTCCATTCATTTGTACAATATACGTTACATTTTTTTCTATTGTCTCTACTTCTCTTTCGATCTCTCAGCGTATTTTCTGTAATTCTTCTCAGTACTCTTATCTCTGCCGTTTCCAGTAGACTTTGTGTTGTCGCTGTGTCGGGTCTTGTTTCTGAGGCATATGTCATTATTGGTCTTATACTGTCTTTATAAATTATTGACTTTATCTTAGTGTTATTACGTCTGCTTTGCTATATGTTACTAAAGCATCCTGCCAGTCTATTTGTATTTTTGTTCTTGGTCTCTTACTTTTTGTTCAGGTCTTCATAGCTAGACAGTGTAATTCCAAGCCATTTTATTTGCATTACTTCTTCGATTCTGATGCCACTAATTTCCATGTTACATCTAGTTGGTTCTTTGCAGATTACTGTTGTTTTAGTTTTCTGCGATGAGATTGTCATATTAAATTCTTTTGCTCTTATGTTAAATCTGTGGACCAATTTTTAAAAACTATCGTGACTCTGGGGTATCAATATTGCATCATATACGTAACAGAATATTTTTATTTCTTTGTTTAACAATATGTAAACCATTCCTTTGTTAACGCTTATAAAGATTTCATCCATGATTAAATTAAAGAGCATAGGTCTCAATGAATCACCTTGTCTTATTGAGCTTCCTATTTTGTAAGTTATCAATTTATTATAAATTTCATTTTGTTGTTTTGGTACATGTTTTTAATAGTTTTTATAATATTTAGTCAACCCATGTATCCTTTTCTTTATTTCTATGTGTTTTGGTTCTAAATAGTATATTTAGTTCTGTTTTTGGACCTCTAGTAAAGCGTTATATTTATTTTTGCAAACCGTAACAATCTTTTTCTATTTTTTTCAAAAAGCGTTCCCAAAGATCATTTTTTATTTTTCGTAAAAGTGCATGGATTTTGTTTTTATTTGTCTTGTAATTATGGTAGTTTATAGAGCACTTTTTCTTCTTTAGGTACCATCTTCTCTAAGGAGGTTGGTAATCATCACAGCTATTTTTACTTTTGAAATTGCAGCTCTTAACAAGTCGACAGAACTGCAATTATACCACTTTCTCAGATTGTTGAGCCAGGAGATGCGTCTTCTTCCAATACTTCGTTCTCCCTGTATTTTTCCCTGCATTATGGTTTGTAGCAACACATATTTATTCCGTCTCATAACGTGGCCGAGATACTGTAACTTTCTTATCTTAATCGTATTGATGATTTCCATTTCCTTTGTCATCTTTCTGAGGACCTCAACGTTTGTTATTCGGTCTACCCAACTTATTTTTAATATTCTTCGGTATGTCCACATCTCGACTGCTTCAAGTCGATCGCTCACCCCTTTCTTTAAGGTCCAGGCCTCCACCCCATACAGCAGCACCGAAAACACATAAGAACGTAATATTCTTATTTTGAGTTGTAACCTAAGGTCTCTACTGTATAATACTTTTCTCATCTTATTAAATGTTGCTCTAGCTTCTCCAATTCTCATTTTTATTTTTTCTGTATACTCGTTATTTTCATTAATAATTGTACCAAGATATCTGTATTTTTTTACTTTTTCTATTGGAACTCCTCTTATGTTTAAAATGTCTTGTTGCTGTGTTTTGGAAATTGTCGTAAATTTTGTTTTATTAGCATTAAGCGTTAGTCCCCTTTCCTCACTAGCATTTACTACATTATCTAAAAGTGTCTGTAGATCTTAAATATTCTCTGCAATTAGTATAGTATCATCGGCATATCTGATATTGTTGATGGGTCTGCCGTTGACTTTTATTCCAATTGTTACATTTTCGAGTGATTTTTTAATTATTTCTTCCGAATATAGATTGAAAAATAAGGGGGAGAGTATGCAACCTTGCCTTACGCCTCTTTTTATCTCTACTTCCCCCGAAAGTTCTCTGTCGACTCTGACTTTTGCTGTTTGGTTACTAGAGATGAGAAGTAAAGATGAGTTATTTTTCTTAAATCTTTTTTGTCAATGTGTTTCTCTTTAAGTAACTGTATAAGACGGTTGTGTCGGACCTTATCGAACGCCTTATTATAATCAATAAAACAAACATAGAGTGGTTGGTTTACATCCATACGTCTTTGCATGAGGACGTTAAATCCAAATAATGCCTCTCGTGTACCTCGTGTACTCTCGTGTATTCCTAAATCCAAATTGGGTCCAAGTGTGAATCATTAGACTAATTATACGGTGGTCATTGCATTTCCTTGTATTAGGTTTTTTTGGTAATGTAATAAATGTTGATTTGAGCCAATCTCTCGGAATAATACCCGTATTATATATATATATATATATTATATATATATATATATATATATATATATATAGTATTATATAAGTCTACTAATACATTGATCTGATCTTCTGATATTAATTTAATTATTTCAGTTGGAATTGTGTCAGGTCCCGCAGTTTTATTAGATTTTGCCAGATTTACTCCATGTATTATTTCATCCTTAGTTATATTTGGACCTATATCATGTTTCTCGCAATCGTTCATGCTATCTTGTTGTATCCTGTCATCCTCAAATAATTCTTGGACGTATTCTCTCCATCTGTTCAGTTTGCCTTTGACATCAGATATTATTTTACCATTCGTATCAACCAGGGTGTTACTATTGTTGGACCATCTTATACCTTCTAATTCTTTAATTTTTTTGTGCAGTTCAAAACTATCATGATTTCTCTGAAGTTCTTCTATCTATAAACATTGGTCGTTGCACCACTTTTCTTCAGCTGCCCGTATTTTTAGCCTGTTCTCCTTGTGTGTGGCTTTGTATTCGTTTACATTTTTGTTTTTGTATGATCTTCTTTTGTCCATTAGTTGCCGGATCTCATCTGTCATCCATGGAGTCTTAGCTTCATTGATTTTGTGACTACTCACCGTATCTTTAATTGGCATCATTATTGTGTTCATAAATTTTCCCATTTTTCGTTGAAATCTTCATTATCATTGATTATTGTTTTGCTTAACACTTCCTTAATTTTCAACCTTAGTTCTCATTTTGTATTCGGGTGTTTTAGCAGAGTGCTTATTTGTTGTGTCTTTTGTTTTTTTTTTTTTCATTAAGTAGATTTCGAATTTTACGATTACTGGATAGTGGTCTGATGACTAATACACAAAAATATGCTACATTCTTGTTCTTTGGGTGCCATCTTCTTAGCGAAGGTTCGCGATGACCTTTGCAAAGTCTTCCCTATGTGGGGCTTTCCTTATTATACTTTGAAAGTCAAATCTTGTCCAATCTTTGATGTTGCTCAGCCAGGTCATTTGTCGTCTACCCGGACCGCGTCTGCCTTCTATTTTAGACGTTATAAGACGTTACTGTACATAAGAAAATGTATTTTACGTACTTGATGTTGTATTCCCTTGTCAATCAGTCAATCGTTCCAGTCTACCTGTGGAATGGTGGTGTGGAAATATGTCCTGTAAAATACGGCATAAAGTTGGTGTATTTTACGAAATATGCCTACAGCAACACCCGAGTGCTATAACATAATTTTAGGTCATTATCCCCAACAAGAGTGATCGTTACAAAACCAATTTCCTGATAACTTGTTTTCCAATTCCCACCAAATACCAAAAACGACTATCAAGATGCGTACTTAAAGACAACCCTTCTTATATTTAAAGACTGCTATAAGTTGCCGCCCAGGCAAAACAGGTTTAAGATTGTTAGATAGTTAACAATTATGGTTATTCCACTATTATAGTTGGTAGCTTCTTTGTCAGAATGATCTGCTGTTTTAAACTGTAACGATGAGTCCAAGCCATCACCGTTAAACCAGCGTGCGCGCGAACCAACCCATGAAGTAGGAGTGTATCGACAGTAGAAAGGGCAAAACTTTGCTATATAAACCGCATTATTTTCTCATAGAGGCAGAATCGTCAGGTGTTGACTGAAGGTTCTCTTCTTCCCTACCCCGGCTTGTGGACGTGTTGAGTTCACAAGTTGTTCCATACCGCCGTTATCCGGAGAGCGTGTTGAGCTCTCCATTACCCGTACTCCGAAGCAGTCGTGTTGAGACTGTCAAGGAGTGTCCTATTAACCCGAATCACTTAAGGGACGTGTTGAGTTCCTTTCTTTTCTTTGTACCTATCGTCCGCTGTTATTAAATCGACACATCGTTCACGTAAAATTCCGAAAACACACTCGATTGCCGATAAAACTTCATACGACAAGGTCAAACTTAATTTGAATAAATAGGCCAGGTACTGAGAAGACTAAACTAAATTGTAAATATGTACATAAGATTTTTGTCAATTTAATTTAAGGAAGACAATAAAGTTTTATTTTTTATTTTGAACTCTGTCTCTGACTGTCCAAAAGCTACCCGGATAGTGACTCCTACGAGAGGACGTCACAAATGGCGCCCGAGCAGAAAAATTCGTTTTAAACAATAATGCCGACCGAATTCCGAATTTTATTTTCATGAGGCAGTACTACATCTCAAATTTTGTTCAAATACAGGGTGATTCACAGTTCAAAAATGACAGACGCTCCGGAAACGTCGAAGGTTAGTTGGGTGTACCTATTAAAGAAAGACGAACTTATAGCCGAATTAACAAACAGAGAACAGTCGACGGAAGGAAATTTCAGCGAGCTAAGAGCGAGATTAGTTGCGATCATCAAGGCACCAACTCAAAAAGGCCAAAACCCAGAGGAAATAGAAGAAAACCAGATGGAAGACAGACAAAGAAAGATGGAAATAGTACGCAAATGGGGGTTACACTTAGACGGTTCAAGAGACCCAATAGAATTCATAGAACGGTTGAAAGAACTCCAGACAGCTTACGGCCTACAAGACACCCACGTTTTACAAGCTCTACCAGAAACATTAAACGGGAAAGCATTACTATGGTACAGAAACAATAATAAATACTGGAACGAATTAAAAGACTTCGAACAAGATTTCCGCAATTTCTTCGTTTCCTCCGTTCTCACACAATCTCTGGAAGCTCAAATCCGGAACCGACTCCAACGAAACAACGAAGATGTAAAAGACTACATCATTGATATTCAAACAATGATCAGAAGACATGGTGAATTCAATCACCAAGAAGAACTAAACAGGATATACACCAATATGAACCCGAAATACAAGTTGTATATAAAGAGGCAAGACGTATCGTCAACACAGGACATCATCAGACTAGCGGAAGAATATGATATGGTCCAAAAAGAAATATATAACAGAAACAATACAAGGTGTGACTGGACACAGGCAAATAGTCGTAATAACAAAATACAGAATTTCGACAGACAGACTTGTTGTTGGAAATGCGGCCGCAGAGGCCACAATAGAAGAAACTGCAGAGCTATCGCTGTACTCTTCTGCAGCCACTGCGGAACCGAGGAACAACTTCCAATAACTGCCAATGTTGAAGCCGACGGAAAACTCCAACAGGACTGGACAAGAAGGAGGCAACCCAGTCAGCATTTAGAGTCCTCCCTAACAACCTCCAGCTACGCACACTATACAGATCAACGACCCCACACAACGATAACGTTCAGCAACGGTAAAAAGTTAAAAGCACTAATAGACACAGGAGCCCAAAATTTGTTTATAGGACAAAAAGGAAAAAAAGCATTGGAACAATGTGGAACAAAAAGCAACAGAAAAGCTTTAAAGATCACGCTGGCAGATGGAAAAACCAGCAACATAGAAATCTGTTTTACAGCAAAATGTTCCATAGACAACGTTTGGAGAAAAGCCAAGCTACATTTTTTACCAAACCTAGCTTCAGAAGTAGTACTGGGAATGCATGAAATAACAAGATGGGGCCTTGATTTATCAAACATCTTAAATAGAAATCTCGTAAGAAAGGAGAGAACAATACCAAACCAGGACAGAACACAGATCCAGATCGTACAAAGCAGACAATAACCGAATACCGACCAATTCCAGGGTCAACGAAACACCAACCGCAAGATATCCGCTCCAACAGAGAAGCAAGATATATAACAAAACGACCTACCGACTACCGACCGATACCGCGGTCGAAGACCAGACCGAAAATATACCGACTACCGACCGATACCGCGGTCGACAACCAGACCGAAGATATACCGAACTACCGACCGATACCGCGGCCGACGACCAGACCGAAGACATTCCGTCATACATACCGGAATTCACGAACAGTCCGAAACGAGAGCAGCTCGACATTAGTACTACACTAAACAATACCGAAAAAAAACAATTACAGGAATTGTTACTAACCGAATTGGAGAAATTTAAACACATTAAAGGAACAACACATCTAACCGAACATACAATAAAACTTAAACATAATACACCGATCAAACAAAGATACAGGCCCCGAAACCGGCAATGCAGAAGATCATAAACGATGAGATAGATAAGATGCTAGAAGAGAACGTGATAGAAAAATCTAATAGCCCGTACAGTTCCCCCATCATTCTAGTAAAAAAGAAGGATAACAACGGATACAGATTTTGCATCGATTTTAGGAAAATCAACGACATCTCAGAAAAAGATGCCTACCCATTACCGTACATCAATCATATCCTAGAAAAGTTAAAATCTGCAAAATATTTTACCACGTTGGATCTAAAAAATGGATATTGGCAAGTACCACTTTCCGAAGCAAGCAAACCCTTAACCGCTTTCATAGCACCAGGAAAAGGACTATTCCAGTTCAAAGTACTTCCATTCGGATTACACGCCGCCTCCGCTACTTTTCAACGATTACTAGATACAATAATCGGCCCAGAAATGGAACCACATGCATTCGCCTATTTAGACGACATAATAGTACTGGGGAAAACGTTCGAGGATAGACAAATGTAAATTCTGCAAAAAAGAGATAAATTATTTAGGCCATGTAGTAAACAAAACGGGAATAAAAGTGGACGAAAACAAGACAAAAGCTATAGTCGAATATCCCGCGCCAAAAACCGTTAAACAACTACGCCGATTTTTGGGCATCATCTCATGGTATAGGAGATTTATAAAAGATTTTTCACGAACTACAGCTCCTTTAACAAAGCTACTAAAGAAAAAACAACATTGGACTTGGGAGAGAGACCAAGAGGAAGCATTCAACAAAATAAAATTACTACTGACACAAGCTCCAATACTGATCTGCCCGGACTTCCAGAAAAGATTTTTTTTACAATCGGACGCTTCGAACCACGGTTTAGGAGTAGCTTTAGTACAAACAAACGACGAAGGACAGGAACAAGTCATCGCTTACGCAAGTCGAAACCTAACAAAAGCCGAAAAAAATTACAGCGTGACAGAAAAAGAACTACTAGCGATCATCTTCGGTGTAGAAAAGATGAAACCCTACATCGAAGGATACCCATTTTCAATTATCACAGATCATCAAAGTCTACGATACTTACAAACAATGGAAAACCCTACAGGTAGAATAGCTAGATGGGCAATGCTGCTGCAACAATTTGACTTCGATGTCATTTACAGAAAGGGCTCCCAGAACGTCCTGGCCGACGCGCTCTCTAGAGAACCAGTAGATCTGGTTTGCATAATAAACGTAGAAGATGTAGAACCCGACGAATGGTACAATAAAGCTTTAAATAAAATCCAGACAAATCCGCAACTATTTCCAGACTACTCTATCAAAGATGGACTTCTCTATCGACACTTCTGGGACAAATACGATTTAAAAGAGACAGAGGTATCCAACCCCTGGAAACTATGCATCCCAAACCACAAGAGACAACAACTCCTGGCAGAAAACCACGAGCAACCGACCGCAGGACATCTAGGAATAGCTAAAACAATAACCCGCCTAGCTAGAAAATACTACTGGCCAGGGATGTTTAAAGACGCCGCAAAGTTCGTCAGGAACTGCAAGAACTGTCAGCAATTTAAGCCGCAACAAAGCTTAACTCCAGGCCGCATGCAATCTACACAAATTCCCCCACATCCATGGCACACCGTTTCAACCGACATCATAGGACCCCTTCCAACATCCAGCAAAGGAAACAAATATATAATGACATTCCAGGACACCTTTTTAAAATGGGTCGAAGCCATACCGATCAGAACAGCAACGGCAAAATCAGTCTGTCAGAACTTAAAAGATAAAATCATTATGAGATTCGGATCACCCAAAGAGCTAATATCAGACAACGCAAGAACATACGATAACAGGAAGTACGAAAGTTGCTAGACGAATTCCAGATTTCTAAAAGAAACATTCCGCCATATTCACCCCAGAATAATCCAGTAGAAAGAACAAACAGAGTAATCAAAACAATGATAGCTCAGTTCTGCGATAATAACCATAAGAAATGGGACACGAGCCTTCCAGAACTACTATTCGCATATAATACAGCTAAACACGATTCAACAGGTTTCTCCCCAGCCTTCCTGAATTTTGGACACGAACTAGAAATTCCAAGTAAAGTCGTAAAAACCCCAAACGACACACAACATACCGATCAAAACATAAAATGGCATAAACTACGAGAACCATTCGAACTAGTACGTACAAACCTGGCAAAAGCTTTCACAACTCAAAGCCATTACTACAACTTACGACGAAGAGAGTGGAAACCCACAATAAACGACAAAGTCATGAAAAGGGAATACCAACTCTCAAATGCCGCCAAAAATTTTAACGCCAAATTAGCACCGAAATTTTCAGGCCCATATACTATAACAAAAGTGTGTTCTAATGTAATATTCAAATTAAAACACGACGATAAAAACCGTACAATAACAGCTCATATCGAAGACCTAAAACCCGCATTTACCGATTTCCCTACTCCTTAATCAGTCCAAGCACTTACAGTCAACACCAAGTAGTGACAGTATATTTTAATACTGTTTACCAGTGACCTTCAAATATAATGTCAGACACGTTAGAAATATATTACAGTGACATAGAAATGGACGGCACAGTTACGCCGCCACCATACACCGTTCCAGAGTTAATATCACCATTGGGAAACACACCAAAACCTAACACCCGGACAAAGGCTGCGAGCCCCTGATAAAGGCTATTTCCAAATTTAAAAACCTTTTCGATGAACCAGCCATGGGCATCACAAAAATTCAGAAAGTCCAGTCAATTCCAGTGTCAATCCCGCTGCTCTCACTAATTCCGCCGCAGCATAAAGGAAAAAAATACAGACTGAGACTCCCGAACCAGGTGCTGAGGATAAAAACCAATAATTGAAGCCCCACGAAGGAAGACGTTTTTTAAGAGAGATGAAGACGATTTTTTTTTAAGAAGACGATATTTATTTTTTTTAGGGCGGACATTTTTTATTTCGATGTATTGTAAATTGTTTTTTAGGGTAACCAAGTACCTGGCAAGGAATAAATATAAAAAAATTTTGTTCCAAAATTTTTTTTTCCCAGGTAGAGGGGGTGTAACGATGAGTCCAAGCCATCACCGTTAAACCAGCGTGCGCGCGAACCAACCCATGAAGTAGGAGTGTATCGACAGTAGAAAGGGCAAAACTTTGCTATATAAACCGCATTATTTCCTCATAGAGGCAGAATCGTCAGGTGTTGACTGAAGGTTCTCTTCTTCCCTACCCCGGCTTGTGGACGTGTTGAGTTCACAAGTTGTTCCATACCGCCGTTATCCGGAGAGCGTGTTGAGCTCTCCATTACCCGTACTCCGAAGCAGTCGTGTTGAGACTATCGAGGAGTGTCCTATTAACCCGAATCACTTAAGGGACGTGTTGAGTTCCTTTCTTTTCTTTGTACCTATCGTCCGCTGTTATTAAATCGACACATCGTTCACGTAAAATTCCGAAAACACACTCGATTGCCGATAAAACTTCATACGACAAGGTCAAACTTAATTTGAATAAATAGGCCAGGTACTGAGAAGACTAAACTAAATTGTAAATATGTACATAAGATTTTTGTCAATTTAATTTAAGGAAGACAATAAAGTTTTATTTTTATTTTGAACTCTGTCTCTGACTGTCCAAAAGCTACCCGGATAGTGACTCCTACGAGAGGACGTCACAAAACCCAGTAATTCTAGTATAAGAAGGCTGTAAGAGAGACTGTAATACGGTGAGCAGAAAGATTTTGGTAGAGGCCATGCTTGTTTTGAACCAATAGGTGGTCAGTGAAAATTTTATTAACGCATAGAGAAATTATAATATTTATTAATCGAAGGTATTATATTAAAAATTTTAAAATTTAATGTTAATATATTGACAATTATAGAAAAGAAAATATTATGGTTTATATTTATTTAAATTAAGTATTTGAGATTAAAATATTATTAAACAAATTAAAAACCATGTTTGCTTTATATCCACATACTTTATTAAGTTTTAAAAACAAGACACCAATAAAATGAAATTCAGCCGTCTCCTTATAAAAGAAGCAATAATTTTGTGCTCAAAAGCTTTTTGCTGCTTCAACACATAAAGCAAAATATAACTTTAATTAAGGAGAATTAAGTAGAGTCGTATAAGATATAGCAATTGTCTTTTATTTAATGTGCCCGCAACGTAATTGCTGCTATTTCGCGTATAATAGTCCCACTACAAGTTACAGTTTATTGCGATATTAGAAAATTATATCGTGATTACAACTGCGTGCAATAAAGTAGTTATTAATTTAGTAAATGGGAATATAAAACTTATCTTAAACTAAAATGTATAACTGTATAACGGATGTAATATATATTATATATATATATATATATATATATATATATATATATATATATATATATATATATATGTATATATATATATGTATATATATATATATATATATATATATATATATATATATATATTAAGCTGAGTGTACGCTTTATTCTTTAATTTTTCCAACATTTAGGGGATCAGCTACAAATAGTTTTACATGAAAAATTGACAGTTTATTTGAAAAAGTTAATGCAATTCAAGATTAGCGGCGTATTGAAAGCTGATCAATGTTATAAAAATTTTTGTAGAAAATTGTATTAAAGTTTTATTACAAAACACATGTAGTGTAAATTCACAAACCTGGTACAAAAACAACGAAAAGTGTTGCCTTTTATGCATTGGACCGAAATAGGTTCTCTCGAGAGAGTTCTACATCTTTTTTATTTTAATTCAGAACCTGAACCTTATGACATGTAATGTGGTTAATTTTTAGGTTTGAAAACACTAACCTCTAAAATTTTCTTCTCTCTTAGATGGTCGAAGTAGAATTAATAGGGATTTTAGCGGCCCTTATTCCCATTGG
>OU898276.1:97462933-97487933 GCA_918026665.1 Diabrotica balteata | reverse complement strand
GGATATCGATGGAGGATTTATGTACGCCTTTTTTAAATCGATTACTGCTTCCACAGTTGCTGAACGCCCCCTTGTCGATGCTTTAAAATGGACCTCTTCGAACTCATCGGCATTATAATCTGTTTTATAGAAGAAAGATCCAGGATTGCTTTTGAAAACTTTAATAACTTGGATATCATTCCAGACTACCTTTTCATCTTTTGTATTCTTTCTAAAATTTCCTCCAATTTTTGAATTGAGATCTTTAAAGTCATAAAAGTCTTCTGTTGACATTTCTTTTACATTGTAAGGATTTCCCTCTTTTTTTGCAGATCTTATGATGACAGGCCATTGTGCAGGAACATAAATGGGACTTGTTTTAAGTATTTTCTTCTTTTGCCTCTCAATAGTTGCGTGCATGGCGTCCCCTTCATTTTGGGTATGTCCCTCTGTTAAAAATTTATGTGTGATTGATTTAACATTAATTTTTCCAATTGCATAGAGATACATGGTAACTATAAATTTATTTTTATTTTGCCCAACACAATTGTCGCCATTAAATTATAACGTCTTTATCATTACAATGATTTGAAAGATAATCAAACAGACACGTAGCTATTTCGTTTGAGCCGCGGTTAGCAATAGCCTCGTGCCAAAAGTAACAGTAACCAGTCTTTTGCAATATCTGAAAAATTGTAAAGTTGAAGCAGTTTAGGTGGCATTTATAGTAGAAGCTTGAAACATCTCCACAAGGTGTAGAAAGGATCGCCTGCAAATCAAAACAAGCTACCAATACTTGAGAATCATCTTTTGCTCTTGCTAGATCTTGTGCTTTTTCTTCTCTGCTTCTAATTTTATTATGGATATGTTTATTATAAGTTTGATGAAGAGTAGCTTGCTGTTCAGCAGAAGAATTTTTATATGATTCACAAATTGCGCACTGATCTTTTTTGGCTGAAAGAAAGTTACGTTAAACTCAGTTTTGAAAATATGCTCGTAAGTGCATTTTTTAGCCCCAGACCTTCCTTCACTCTCTTCCTGTAGTTTGTAGTAGCGATACATTTGAGCTAAAGTAAGTGAACCATCTATGTATTCCTTTGTAGTTTGTGCTCTAAGATAATGTGATTCTACCCTTTGGAAAGAATTTATGTGTTCTCTTATTTTTTTGTTCACTGGTCCAGTAACCGTTTCTCGTTTCATAAAAATATACCTGCTCTATGTAATCATCTTCAAATGTATTTGCGGTATGATTTGATTGCACGGGTAACGCAACCGGAGTAAGCTAAAAAATTACATACATTAAGTAAAACCTCACTGTGATTTTTGTTGAAATACAAACCTCCGTCAACACAAAGGAGATGTCATTCATAACCTCAGAAACCTCTGAATTGTCTCTCAGATTCTCATCATCTTTAAGATAGCTTTGCAAAGCTAGTCCAAGCATTTTTCTTACCCTTGACATCGTGTTTGATAATAAAGTTAATAATAATATCACTATACACTGTTTTCAGACTTTAAATCAAATAGTTGTACACTAAAAACGTGGATACCTCGTGCATAAATAATTGAGAACTGATAAAATCGTACCACTAATCTAACAATTTTTGCAGTTGTGGCCGTATTGAATTACATCGGTTGTATTGTGGCGGAGTGTATTATCGCCACATCTCCTAGTTATGGCCATATTGCATTTCAAAACCCTACAGTGTAATACCGAAATATCTTACTTTATACTTATCCAAGACAATATTTCAGTTAAGGTTGTATTGCATTAGATGGGGTATCATATATGCAACCTTTTTAAAGCCTTAACTCAAAATTGGAATTTTTGGAGTTGTGGCAGTATTGAACTAGATGTACGATATATATATTGTGTTAATCACAGCTGATTAAGTTAGAAAATAAACCAAGTTAGACTCTTTGGGTAAAAACAGCTGAAAGGATAGGCTAAGTGTACTCTTTAGTCCTTTATTGATCCAATATTTCGTTGATAGTTATCAACATCATCAGGGATAAGCTACAATTAGTTTACATGAAAATTGACAATCTGTTATAAATACGTTGATCTTACTTACGATTTTGAGAATGGTGCCGTAAAAGCTGGTCAAATTTATAAAATTTTGTGAAAAAAATTGTATAAGTTTTTTCTCACAAAAAGAAAAACAGAAAAAACATGTAATGTAAAATTCACTAAGACTAGGTACAAAGGTACAAAGACAATGCACAATTTTAACTAATTGTGTTTAGGACCGAATGTCCTCTCTCGAGAGTTTTACATCTTATATATTCTTATTTCTTATTAACCTGTACAGAGTGTCATGTAAAGTGAAACAACGTGGTTGATTGTAGGTTGGAAGACACTAACCTCTAAAATCTTCTTCTCTCTTAGATGGTCACAGTAGAGGGGAGACTTGAGTGGCCCTTGCCTTAATGGTTGTCTAAATGAAGCGCTAATGAAAAACGGTCATGATGCAGTCTGCAGTCGCTTTTGTGTGAAATTATGCCATTTTTTTTTGCGAAAAAATGCGAAAAAATCGCATAATTTCATATATACATATATATATATATATATATATATATATATATATATATATATATAATATATATATATATATATATATATATATATATATATATATAGTAGTTTTGAGTTTCTTGAACCGTATTATATTTAATATAAAATTAATGTTTCTTGGGTTTAGGTTCAATAAAGATATGTTACATGTGGAACTAGATTTTATTTTCCATTGCAATGAATCAACGTTTCGGCAGGAAACCCTTGCCTTTGTCAAGATTCTAAAATGTGTATATATATAAGGACAAACAGATATTTTAAAATATGTATATATATATATGACTTACCAAAACGTAAAACGTGACACAGGCATTAACGAACTGACATATAAAAGTTGATATCTGATATCTCATTGTTTACTGTCATTAGTATATAATTATTTTTATATGAGCGTATCGTTGATGTTTTCGAAAAAGGTAAGGTGGAGATATGTTATGACTTTAAGAGCTTTTTATGATGTTATATTATTATTGTTTAAATCAGATTGAAATATATTTTATTTAGGTTTGTGTATCTGTTTTGTCATTTATTGCGTTGGTGTTTCTTTTTATTTCTATTGATTCGTATATCTCCCTCTTCTTTTTTTTTAGAGATGTTCAATTTCTATAGTGAACTTTAATTTTGGATGGTAACTGTTAAAAATATCTAAAATTTCGGTTGTTTTATTTGTTGGAATAGCACAGACACAGTCATCGATATAGCGGTAGAAGAAAGGTACATTAAAATCTAAGTGACTCATGACAGATTCTTCTAAGTCTTCCAGAACCAGTTGGGCAATGACACTAGAGATACTTGCACCCATTGCGCATCCATCCATTTGTTGGTATATTTCGTCCTTATATAAAAAGTATGTTGAGTTTAACGTTAACTCTACAGATGATTGGAATTCTTGCAATGGGATGTTAGTGTATTCTTTTATGTCATTCCACTTCTTTTTAATGATGTCAGTGGCAAGTTTTATTGGAATGTTAGTGTATAGTGAAATGACATCTAAAGAGATTAATTTTAAATAATATATGAAGTTACCGGTCTAAGCAGGTGCAAGGCTTAGACCGGTAACTTCATTCATTTACACTAATTTTTTTTTTAAATTATATTAACATCTTTTAATAATGCTACCAAAGGTTAAAATTAAAGTTTAATAATTATCAATAGTTGGAAGTTAATCGTTGATTTTCTTAGTTCTTTGCATCATTTAAGTTATAATTTAATATATTTTGTATACTTCGGACCACATGGTCACTTACTGTGCTAATTTTTTAATAAGTCACTAAATGTTGTTAGTAAATTAAATGTTTATACATTTCTACTTTATAATGTCCATTTATTCAAGTTTAATTCATAAGCTTGTTAACATCTTTGACTGCTACATGTCTTTTTAAGGTAACACCTGTAACATCTTTTCCATGATTGTGTGGTTCTTATATTATACTTTTTAGAATGAACTGATGATGCTTTCAGAATATGAAAGCGAAACGTCTTCAAAATATATAGAGTGGCACATCAACTTTGTCTTTCATTTCTCCACCTACAAATTGACCGATATAAGAGCCCACCACTCTGTTGAGTGATCCTTTTATATATATAATATATATATATATATATATATATATATATATATATATATATATATATATATAATGAATACTGGATATTAGTGACTGTCGATTTAAACAAACAACAAAGTTTATTAGGGCTGCAGTCAGAAGTTTGGCCGGGATGTTACAGAAACACTCTTTTGACTTTTGGTCTAGCTTTCGGAATTGTTTAATTCCTTTTTCAAGACACTGTAATTAGAAAAATGTGTAAATATTTACAATATATCACAAAATGTCAGTGTACTTACTAGTCGTTGAGATTATTTGTATAAAGCTATGACACTCAACATTAATAACAAACATATAAAATATAACTTATAAAATAATGGACAAAATACATTTTAAAATTTAGTTAAAAATAGTAAAAATTCGTTTGCTACATCTTTTAATGGTGTGTTTTAACTGATCCATAGAGAAAAAAAAAAACAAAAATAGTATGATTAAAAATTCATTAGGAGTTCTTCATATTTTATTAATAGAAAGTAATGTATTAAACCTGTGTTGATGGTATGCAACCTGTTTAGCATGCAGGTGTATTATGGTGCGTATTGTATGTACAAGTAATTATTTATGTCATTTTTGATGTTTAGTCAGTAAATAACAATAAATGTTACTCAGTTTGTCTATATCAGACTTTTTATTTATACAAGACGTATTGGATTTTATTAAACACATTTCCAAGAAAACACGTTTAAAATGGTTATTTTCACTTGCCAAAATACAGGAATCCTCAAAATTAAATTCATGTTTTAAACTTAATGCATGTTCTGTCAACGCGCATGCGTTAATTTTTTTGGTTTTTATGTCTCTGCGATGTGAGATCACCCTACTGTAAAAATTACGAGATGTTTTACCAATGTATACGATTTTGCAATTAGCACACGGTATAGAATAAACAACATTCGATGATTCCTGTATTGTGAAAGGATCCTTTGTCTTTGTGCACAACTTCGATACCGTTTTCATATTTTTAGTTGCAATTTTTAAGCAACTAACATTTTTGAAAATGTTCATTAGCGTAGTTGTTAGGACTGGAATATAGGGTAGGCAACCATACGTTATTTTAGATTGTGGTAGCGCTGATGTGTTGTGTGTCAATGTCAATGTCAGTTGTCGGACAACATTATTATGAAAATTTTGGTTCTCAGAAAATTGCAACGGAAAAGGAGTACCAAAAATGAGTTTATTTAAAGCCCTATGGGATAGAAGTTCGCTTGTAGTATATATTTATATGATTGAATCTATTATATGATTTTAATTTATTATAATGTTTCAGGAGAAACATTAAGACGAAGCAGAACTAATCTGACTTGACAATGGCAAGTGTGACCTTGCCGAAACGTCGTCAAAACAATGGTTGTTTTAAAAACCAAAATTACTTAACGCGGAGTCAAACCCGGAAAACAACTGAAATCACATATAGCTCCCGCGGAAATTTCAAATCCAATATATATATATATATATATATATATATATATATATATATATATATATATATATATATATATATATATATATATATTCAGGATCACCTTATTTTACGACCGGTAAAATGATATAAGTTTTCAGTATACTGGGAAAGACACCAGTATTCAAAGAAGCATTTATAATATGAGCAAGTGGTGTCAAAATCTGAGATGCAATTTTCTTAATTGCTATACTTGACATTTCATCAAAACCAAACGATGTTTTGTTTTTAATTTTATGTTTTATTATGTGTAAGATATCTTCCTCTGATATATAAGATAGGAACAAACTATTTTGAACAAAATCGTTAGAATGCTGGAAATTAAAATTTAGTTTAATTATTTTACTAATCATATCTTGTAGTGCATCTATAAAGTAATCATTAAATTTGTTCAATATTTGATCTGAATCTGTAATCCTATATCATCTATTTTGAGACAGATATTTTTGTGATTTTTTGTTACTGTTTAAAAGTCATTTCTTCATTATTCACTTTATTTTCGTATGTGGTGCTTCATAAAAACCTACTTACATAGGAGCCTACTGGCCATAGTTTGGCTTTCATGCATGATCCATGGTTTTGTCGTGGTTAGAAAAAATTTGATCTTGTCAAGTAATAGAATCATTTTAAATTGCTTATAAGTTAAAACTTGAAAATTCATGAAAATTTCCTTGTTAAACAAAAACAAAAAGTGTAAACTTGATTGTCAACTTTTGTCAACACATTATTATGCTTTTAACTGATTACGGTAGACGTGATTTTGAACGATTTTTGACATGACAAATTATTGTTGAAAGCTATAACTAAATTTAACCCTATTTTAAATGACGATCAATTCCTTTAACTTTGATTTAAATGTGTACACTTACGTGTACGTAAATGATGTAGATAACTTATTTTAAAAATCGAAGTCAAATTTTGATGATCACTTAAAAATCAGTCAATAAGTTCAGGAATTGCAATATTAGCAAGTGGCTTTTCATTTACTATAAACTGTATGCATGTCACTAATAACTTAATAACTAGACAAATGTACACTACCGAATGAAACTTGTGCAAATTGCTAGTCCGTTTATGTCCGAGTTATGATAGTATTCGAGATATTTCATAACGATATTCCGGTCAAAGTTGTTATTTCGTACTTGACAAGCTCTCATCATATCGGAGTTGGTAGACTGGAAAATAGTCTAAGTTTAATTTGCGTTCACTTAACTGCAATGCACCACACAATACCATTTGATTGTTTTCCAAGTGGAAGCATATTGCTATTTTCATAGAAAGTTTAAAGAGTAGTTTCTAGTAAACGGAGTAGGGATGTAGGGCAATAAAGTCAAACTATATTGGAAATGTTTTTGGCGTGTATCTACAGTATCTTCAGATTTATACCGAACCTACAACAGCAAGATTAACAAACAAGATACTGTTTTTAAAAGGATTATTAAGGTATCCCCTTTTTATCAATTACATAATATTTCACAGGAAATCTGTACTACACTTTTGACAAATTAAAATCGAGGATATCATGATAATACGCATTCAGTTGAAACTAAGGTATATGTGAAAATATAAGGCAGCTTATAATAACTGCTTTTGAATATATACGGTGTGTCCCAAAAATTATACTGAATGTCCTAAAATTATATGAGGAAAAGATATGAGTTTTATTTCAATATTTAGCATTTGTAAATTCTTATACTACTATTATTAGCTACTGTTAGTTTTCACTGTAGCCCAGGCTTTGGGTGGAAAAATGCGCATTACTTGAAATTTTTAAAACCTATCTTTTTTTATAAAAAGAAACAAATTCCAGTATAGGCAACAGCAAATTTTTGGGTATTTATATATTAGACTTTCAATGAGCTTTTTGATTCGGATTGTTTGGAATCTGTAACGGTGTTACTTTTTATCTTTTTCTGACCGTTTTATCTGTAGGAGATAATAATGCTCACTCTAAAGCAAATCGGAAGCTTTCGAGTATCTCCGGCTCTGTACCTTCTATTTGTAAGAGGTACATTTATTGACTGTGTATCATTGCGATTGCAGTGTTGATGCTCGAATTATAAGTTCGAAATATAAGTTTGTAATTTGTTAAACCCGTGCAGTGGACCGTGTGCGACTAGAGAAGTAATAGAATTTTAAAACTTTATTTTTCAAATACTATGGATTACGAGAAATTGCAAAAAAGGATGTCAGCACTTTTTGAAAAAGTTTCGACGGGTGATGAGTATGATGATGAAGAGGAATGGGGAGAAGATCATCTAGAAGAAAACTTAGAGGGAAGCGATACGGAATAGGAAAATGAAAAATTAGATGACAAGACAAATTTTGCCATTGGTCCATATTTTTTAAGCAAATATAATAAAACAAAATGGGTTAAGCATATTGCCCCTAAGAACGTCAGAACTCGAAGCCAAAATACGGCAATAAGATGTGAAAAGCCACGGGATGACTACCACATTGAAGATCCATAAGGATATCCCTAGGATACCACAGTGGCTAATAATCCAAAGTATACGGACCTTAGTTCCGGGCACCCCTTACGTGGGATGAGGGTGCTAAAAATCCCCCGGTCAGCCAATTATATCCCAAAAGTTAACTGGATCGGTACGTGGAACACTCAAAGCATGTACCAAGCAGGCAAAGCTGCAAATACCATTCAAGGAATGAGTTGCCTAAACATAGATATTTTAGGATGCTGTGAGGTTAGATCGCCAAATTCTGGAATAAGATGAACACCATATCTATTATTCTGGAGACACAACCAGAAACAGAAATGACGTCGCGATAATATTAAAGAGGGAAATAGCTAAAGTAGTAATAGGTTTTGCGCCCAGAGTTGTGCTATTGAAAATTAAATTAAGTCCCTCTAATGCATACATCATTCAGGTATACACACTGACATCAGTATCCACTGAAAAAGAAATAGAAAATTTCTATCAGACTCTGAAAAACTCTCTGAAACTAAACAAAAAAACATGAACATACTATTATTATGGGCGATTTCAATGCAAAAATAGGACAAGGTACAGTCAAGAATGTCATGAGGTCATATAGTCTTGGCATAAGAAACGAAAGAGGAGAAAGACTAATCCAATTCTGCCAAGAGACGGATATGGCTGTAACGAATACACACTAAATTACAGCCAAGAAGACTTTATACATGGAAAGCACCCGGTGATACCCCAGGGAAAATCATAAAAAACCAAATTGATTTTATAAACATAAACAAAAGGTTTAGAAATTCTATCGCCTCAACAAGAACATATCCAGGCACAGATGTATTCTTAGATCATAGTCTATTGGTTGCATATCAACATACTACTCAAAATAATTTATAAGAAAATGAGGCCCAAGATAGATATAGCACTACTAAAAGAAAATTACACCCAGAAAAAGTAAAAACAGAAATTATTAAGAATATTGCGAAAATAGTTGAAGACACTACTAGAGGCATAGTGAAACGAAATGAAGACTTCTATTACCACAATTTCGCATGAATATCTAAAATCAAAAAGAAAAAAGAAGCAAGAATAAATCACAGATTAGATATTGCAGATGATGGAAAAGTAAAGAAAATTAAAAGGTAGAAATGACAACGAATACAAAAAGTTGCATAAAACTATACTTAAGGAGATAAAAGGAGCAAAAGAAGCATTGCTGACGGAAAAATGTATGGAAGTTGAAACACTACAATACAAAAACGAAGATTTACGTATGAACAAACAAATTAAAAAGGTACAGATTACCATAAAACAACACAATACAGGCATAATTGTAGACATTGAAGGCCAAAGTTCGACTACCACTGAAGATAAATTACGAAAATGGAAAGAATATATGCAAGAATTATTCGAAGATGCAGCACGAAGTCCGACTGAAATAAACAATACCCATGGCCCAAACGCAGAAATAACTATGGCCATTAAGCGAATTAAAGATAGCAAATCACCACGACCTAATGAGGTGCATCTTAAAGCTATTAAATACACACCAAATCACAGCTCTTACGAAGCTATTCAAGCTCAATATCTACGAGACTGGTTACTTACCAAAATTCTGGCTACTATCAATATTCGTTTCACTTCCTAAAAAAGTCAACGCTAGAAAATGTGAAGCACATAGATTAATTAGTTTGATTAGCCATGTACTTAAATTACTCCTTACCATCATTCACTCGCGCATATACAGCAAATTAGACGAACACCTGAGTGAAGTTCAATTTGGATTCAGATCAGGACTTAGAACGACAGAAGCATTTTTTAGTTTGTAAGTTTAGTTCATTGATTTTGAGAAGGCATTTGTTAAAGTCCAACATGGAAAGCTAATCGATATTCTAAAAACATAAGGACTCGATGGTAAGGATATAAGACTGATCTCAAACTTATATCTCCAACAAAAAGCAATAGTACGATTAGAAAATGCACTGTTTGAGATCTTCTCAGTGGGTTTGCATATTGTTACCGGCAATATTTAACATATACTCTGAAAATATCTTCTTCAGAGAGGCCTTGGATGAATCAGAAGATCGTATTGCTGTAAATGGCCAACTTATCTACAACATTAGATACGCAGACGATACAGTATTGTTGGCAGATAGTGCGCAGGGGCTCCAAAGGATGATGGATAACGGTGTAGAAGCATGTAACAAATACGGCCTAAAACTTAATAGAAGAAAAAAATAATTGTTCAAGAATTAATTATCCAAGAAGACAATAATAAATACTAGTAAGAACACCGGCATTACCGCCCAAATTACAATTAACGATACACCGTTAGAAAGGGTGAAAAAAATATGCTGTTTGGGCTACAATATTAAGGATACTTGGGATTACAGAAGCTCTTTTAACAGCCTTAGGAAGAGTTTTTGCAAATTATACTATAAGTTATCTAATAAGTAGATGTTACGTCTTTGATGTTCCTCCTTTATCGAGTAGCAAGCTGGAGCCATATAGAAGATGCCATAAAACGATTGGAGGCATTTAAAATGTGGTACTACCGATGTATGTTAAGGATTTCATATATACACCACACAAGTAACATAGCTATTCTCCAGAAGCTAAGAAAAGACAAAGAAATTAGTAACAACATAAAAAACAGAGAATTGGCTTACTTCGGCCACATCATGCGTAATGATAAATACCGACTTATATAGTTAATTCTACAGGACAAAATTAGGGATAACAGAGGCCCTGGACGTAAACGTATATCCTTACTGGCTAATCTTAGGAAATCTTAGGACTGGTCTAACATCAACTAAGACCGAATATGAGATCGAAAAGTTTTATTTAGAATTGCATAATACAATCAAGTTAGCAAAATCTAGAGATATTCTGATTAAATATATATATATATATATATATATATATATATATATATATATATATATATATATATATATATATATATATATATATATATATTCTCAAAATCTAGAGATAATGCAAAAATTGGAGTAGGTACAGTTGAAAATATAGTTGGAGAGTTTGGACTAGGAACTATAAACAAGAGAGGAGAAAGGCTTATAGAATTCTGCCAAGAAAAGAATATGGTAATTGCCAATACTTGGTTTTAGCTTCCTAAAAGAATACTATATACATGGACGTCTCCTTCACATACAGAAAACCAGATTGTCAGAAACCAGATAGACTTTATACTCATAAAAAGTGACTGAAATGGGTCGAAATAGACAGCAAGGACGCAAGGACACATAAAAGACAAAAAAGGAGTATTGGGCGATGGGAGGAGTACGTTAGAAAACTTTTCCAAGATAAAAGAGGTAAAATGCAGATAATACAAGAATTAAGTCCTTTCGAGAGGCAGAAGATCACAATAGATGAAATTAAATATGCTATCTAAAACTCTAAAGACAATAAGGTAGCTGGATTAGATGAAATACCAGTAGAAATGTTAAAACTCGTGAAAGAGGATAACTTGGAAGTATTAGCAGATTTATTTAACACGGTGTACGATACGGCAATAATAGCACAAGAGTGGCTGAAGCCAGCATTTCTAACCATCCCCAAACCATTCGCTGTTATATATTTTCAATATTATTATATAGAGCTGAGACTTGGACATTAAAAAAATGTAATTTAAAACGAATCGAGGCCTTCGAAATCTGGTTATACCGCCGAGTATTGAAAATATCATGGACTGATAGAATTACAAATAAAGAAGTACTGGAGATGATTGGCAAAAAAACAGAACTAATCACCAATATACAAACCAGAAAACTGGAATACCTAGGCCACGTGATGAGGGAACCAAAATATGAAATCTTAAGACTCATAATACAGGGAAACATCCAAGGAAGAAGATCTGTTGGCCGAAGGCAGAACTCATGGTTAAAGAATTTACGTGATTGGTACTAATGCATATTGATTGGTTTGTTTAGAGCAGCAAGTTCTAAAATCAAAATAGCCATTATAATTTCCAACCTCCGTAGGGATATGACACTGTAAGAAGAAGAACGTCAACTGATCTATTTCGAGCTGCTGTGAATAGAATAAGATGGGTCAATGTGGTAGCCAAAATCTATCGAAGATAGTTACATTTAGAAGAAGAACATGAAAATATACAATTGCAAAAACCCATTGGGTGGTCCATACTATTCAGACACTAATACCAAGACAGTGGCGGAACGGGCGTTTTAGCATATCTACGGATCTAAGAAAAATGTTACTACTGACAATTGGTACACCAGAGTTCAGCTTGGTATAAGGTTGACGGAAAATGATTTAATTCTCTTGAAAACAAAAGTCAATAGAAGAGAAATTTCTGCGTATTTTTCTAACAATCAACGACGGCCTTTTGGTTCTAGTACATTTATATTTGTTTCAAGAGGAACACTAGTGTCATAATAACCAAAAAAAAAACAAAGACGTTATGTTATAACCCACTATGCACCATAGAGACGACGTTGATCCTGTAACTGTAACCGGAAATCATATTAGCATATAATAGCATAAAAAGCGGTTCTGAAATATGATGTGGCACGTTGTAGTAGAAGATGGCCTATGGTTGTTTTTTTTTTGACCTTTTAAATGTTACAGCGATAAATACTTTTGTTATTTACAATTGTAATATTCTAAATTCCACAAATGCTCGACGAAAAATTTTGACAAATTTAGCATTTAGCTTTATGTGCAACCACCAAAAGAATTGAAGCCAAAATGTCTGTGTATCACAGACAATAAGGACTCGACTAAAGGAGATCTGCCATTTGGATGAAGATGCCATGTCAAAGGAACTCCAAATTAATTGTTATTTGTTTAGTTAAAAATAGAATAAATGAACATTTTAAATAAACGAAATATGTCAATAATAATAAATAATGTTAAAAAAAACTAAAAACATTAAAATATTTTTATGGAAATTTAAATAAAATGCATTCAGGGGACCATTTTTATGACCAGTGTAGTAGACCGTTTGCGACTACTGATACACAAAATTAAACTGCATCTACTAAAAGGTTTAAGAAAATTTATTATACTTTTGCCTGTTGAGTTACTTCTTTTTACCTGTTGGGTAGACAATAATTCACAACACCGCTACGTATACCCATAATCATCTGTATTTGGGAGTGTTGATTGTGGTAGAAAATTGATGTCAAATTTGGCTCACAGGCGACCATCAAAAATGTAGGAAGATAAAAATAAATTATTAGAATGCTGATATTACTACCATTCAGAGCGTAATAAGATATGTAATAAATTACCATTCAAAATTACCATACTAATTAATATCTGGTCAAAATCCTTTCCTAAAGTTCTTATATTCAAACCGCCGATTCTCTCTGGAATTTGCACAATTCCGCGAAGCATGAAACACCATAGCACTGTTACAGTTTTAAAGTCTCTAACTAGGACATGAACTAAGGATGTCTGCTTTAGTTAAATAAAAAAATAAATAACTATTTAAAATACACGAGAGTTTTTACTCTAAACTAATTAATAGCAGTGTTCAGACCTCACTGGATGAAAGTTGATACTAGCAATACAAATACGCAAGAGTTATTACGTTAAACTAAAAAAACGGAATCGCCCAAACTGGTTGGTTTTTAAGTTCTTACTAATAAACGCAGCGTATACCCTGGGTGGATTCTAACTTCTTGCTAACTAAATTCAAATTATAATTGCAATGCCTACTAGAAGGTTGGCAGGCAAAACTTCGAAATTTCTATTAGTTAGGTACAACCACCTTTTGAATGTGGTAAAACTACAGTAACAATACTTGGATAAATTTCTTACAAAATCCAGATTGTATCGTAAATGACAGTTAATTGATTTCAATCGCTAACCGTGTTATTGCTTTTCATTGCCAAAATGATTTATTCTAATTTGAAAATTCAAACAGTAAACACCAAAGTTAGTTCGTTCGGCGAAACCGAGGTTATTTAAAGGGTCAAAACTTATGTCTATTCTTTTAGACCTTTAGTTTATTTAAAATATACATATTGCGATATTTTTTTATCTTGTTTATCTATTTTTAGAAATTTTTGCCATTATTAAAAATTGTATTACTTTTAAAAATCTGTAGTCCAACTGTCTTTTTATTTAGAAATAAATTTCATTACCTTTTAACTTACAATTTCTCTTTAAAATATCACAAATCTTTTTTGAAGTTATACTTCTATACGCGCGTTTGACGTTGGAAATTTGTACGAAAGTGAATCTCCAAAATCATTACATATATAAGATATAGGTAAGAGAGAGAGAGAGAGAGAGAGAGAGAGAGAGAGAGAGAGTAAGGAAGATATATTTTCTCTCTCTTTCTCTCTCGGGAATAATTTGAATTTATAAATATATAACAAGCATAAGATATTTTTTATATTAATTCGGTAGATATATACATTTGGCCAAAGTCTTTTACAAATAAATATTCTTCCTGTAACTTCTACCATTTGTAATAACCTTTCCATTTTGGAAAATCAATAAATCAATAACTCAAATAAAAAAACTGACATTTTAAATAATGTTTTTGTCAAATAATGACATTGATTAGCCACCTTATTATTTAAGGTTATTGGTCCAATAAACTGAAGCGCGGTATTCAGAACCAGAAGTCGCAAGTTCGGGGAAATATATTTTTTTAATTATTATGTTCCGATTTTTAAAGTTATACTTTTATAAGAAAGAGATGATAAAATCAATGAAGCAGCTTACGAAGCGCTCGGCATAATCCAAAAGAACGAAAAGAATACTCCATTGTGGTGGACAAATGACATCGCCAATGCAGTACACAACAAAAAACAATCATATCAAAAGTGGCTGCAAACAAATGATCCAGATGATAGACGAACATATTTATGCAAGATCAAACAGAGAAGTAAAAAAATTAGTAACTAAAGCAAAAAATATTTCCTGGGATATTAAATGCGAAGAACTCAAAAAAATATATAGGGTCAACAAGATCAAGAGAAGCATGCAAAACGGAAAAATATCTGAGAACAAACAGAAAAGAAATGGGTAGAATAGATTTAATAGAAGAAAGATCTTGGATCGAACACTACTCACAACTTTTGACTAAAACAAGACCTCAATTCACGAACATCAATACAACAACATACGAACTGGAATTCAGTAAAGACGATGAAATAACAGTACAGGCAGTCGAGAATGCAGTACGAACTCTAAAAAAATCAGAAGTCGTGCGGAGCACAAGGTATAACAAATGAATTATTAAAACATAGCCCACAAGTATTACGGGAATTACTGGCGTATGTCTTCACCTTATTCTATAATGGACACGACTTACCACCGGAGTGGACAAAAGCACATATTAACAACATCTACAAAAAAGAAGAAAGAAAGAATTCTTCAAACTACAGGTTGCTATATGTCATAAATTCACCCTCAGGTCTGTGTGGAAAAATAATAAAGAATAAAATTGAAAAAAAGATGACAGATGTAGAAGAACAGAATGGCTTTCGTGCAGGCAGATCCTGTATGAACAGTATATTTTCTCTAAAGCAAGTTATCGAGAAAAGATTAGCCCACAAACTTTCAACTCCTATAGTCTTTATAGATCTGACAAAGTCATACGATAGTGTACCGCTTTTATTGCTTTGGGTAGCAATAGAAAAACAAGAAATAAAAAAAATATACAAGCAGTACAACAGCTCTACAAAAATATGACGGCAAACATTAAAACTGGAAATAGATTAACTAGAGAAATTTAGTTGGATAATTAAAGATCTAGATCCAGACATAGAGATACGTAGCAGGATTAAGCAAGCCAGAACAGCATTTACTAATATAAGAACCTTGCTAAGCAACAGCAGCCTTAACTTAATGCTTCGATATCGCTTTGTAAAATGTTACATTTACTCCATACTGCTATATAGTGTAGAAACCTGGACCAAAAAATCCAATGTAATGAACCGATTGAAGGCCTTTGAAATGTGGGTATTTAGAAGACTACTTAAAATTCCCTGGACAGATCACACAACAAATGTCGAAGAAAAGAAGACGAGAAATTCCTATTAGTAAGGGCCTAAACCAAGGCTGCTGCATAGCACCTACAGTCTTCAAAATATATCTAAATGAGGCACTCTCACTGTGGAGAATAAAGTATGCTGAAATATGGGCATTCCAATCGGAGATGATAGATTGTACACGATACACTTCGCTGACGACCAAGCCATTCTAGCTGAAGACGAGAGTGATGTAGGCTACATGCTTAGAAAACTGAAAGGTGAGTACACCAAATGGGGCCTCACAATTAATATACAAAAAACTGAGTACTTTGTTGTAGGAGAAAAACTAGAAAGCCTACAAATAGAAATAGGAATTATAAAACCAACAGACAATTTTAAATACTTGGGAGTCCAAATAACATCAAAAGTTCTGCTCTATGAGTAGATTCTACCTATTTTATCTAATCTTTGTACTCGTGATGTTCTTAATAAATCTGGATTTGAAGCAGGTATAAAACAGTTGGGACTATTCTCAGATGGTTGTGCAAAGCCGAATAAAAATGTAGACATAGTGCATATGCTCATGCAATGGCTGTGCAGAAATGCCCCACAAAATATTAAAGCTATAGTACTTTTGGTGTGGCTCGAACGAGTGGTTGCCTTTACATATCTCGGCACAGAAATCAATCAGAAGAACTCCGTAATTAGCAAAACTAATGCACGTATTTCTAGCGGGAATCGTACATACTATGCTAATAAAAGATTAGATCCTGATTAGACCCGTAGTAACCTATGGATGTGAAACTTAGGTATTGACGAAAAAAGATAAAGCCCAACTCAGGACATTCGAGAGAAAAATACTGAGGAAAGTATATGGCCCGGTACAAGAGGAAAATGACACATGGAGAATCAGGAGAAACGACGAGGTTAATGAGTTAAATGAAGGTTATGACATTGTAAGATTTGTGAAAAGTCAAAGACTGTCATGGCTGGGACATGTGCATAGACAAAACGATGCAAAAACAACAAAGAAAATGTTACAATGGAAGCCCATAGGAAGGCGAAAAAAAGGAAGGCCCAGAACGAGATGGTTGGATGACGTGGAAGACGACCTGAAAACAATGAACATAAGACAATGAAGAAGAAGGGCACAAGAGAGATCTGAATGGAAGGACATAGCCAGACAGGCAAAGACTCATCCAGGGTTATGATGCAAAAAGAAGATGAAGAAGAAGTACTTTTGGTACTTAGACATTCATATTTTCCATCTGACCGTGTTTTAGAACAAATAGAGAAGTGACACGATCATACAATAAAAATACCTACACAATATTATGACATTGACTCCAAGAAGGGAAAAGTTAAACAACATGGCAAAAACTGTAATGTTTAAGATATAACAACTGCGTTAATCAAACAAAATATTATTAAGAGATCGCAAAACAACAACGATATTCTACTTCAAACCAATCTGTTTTACAGAAATTTTTATCCATCCAAACAATTTCAAATGTTATTGAAACCTGGAAAGAAGTTTTCTACTTTACACTTACCTACTGTAAAATAACAAAACGAAATTAAACCAAAAAAATTCCAGAGCCTCTCAAAATATTAGTGGAACTGTCAGAGGCAAAGTGGGTCAACGATCCTGAGATAACATAGTTACAACCAATTCTCTCTAACTCTGGTGAGCAAAATGACAAGCAAGCTAACCATGGGAAAACTGAGGATTACGACGTTATCAAAGAAGCTGATTACTGCGATTGTAATGATGATGAGCATGGGGACCTTTATAACATGTAAAATACCATTATTGTTGAATTCATTTTTAAACAATATTTTGTATTTAAAAATAAAATACTATTTTTATAAAGCTACTTGAGTTTTTTCATATTGTTACTACCAAAAGTCGGTCATACTACTTTGTGTAGACAATCAAAATGCGTTTTGTCTCAGGATGACAATCTAAATGCAGTTTGTCCAACAGCTTTTTCAAGTTTTTTGTGATATTATCAATACTAGATTTTTAGCGTTAGGTATAATATTTGAATGACTTCCTATCCATATTTTAGGTATATCAGTTTTTTGTTTAATATGTTGCCAAATGCATCAAAGTTTTTCTCTATTTACCAAAATTTAAAAAAATGGACAAAATGCATTTACAAAATCTGCTCCATATATGCTAGGGATTATAACTTTAACTAGATATAATATCAATTTTCTACAAACATAATTGCAAATAGACACATAAGATATTATCTTTAACGACAGATAAGGGCAACATATTGTGAAATAAATAAATATATACTACTTATAACATTTGTCAAGACACAGTTGCGTACGACTAGTTGCTTAGTCAACCAATTTAAGTATTTTCCTGCATTTCATTAAATAGATTTTTAATCAAATTGTAATAAAAATAAATAAAACAACGCTTTAAATGTGATATTATTTTAACGAGTATTGCATTGTTTATCTGCCAAAATTGTTTTGCTAAGTGACTTGAGTGTAGATGAGTATGTATCTGAATGTAGGAAGTTCTTGATGTTTGTAGAGGGCAGGAACATTCATTTCAAGCTCCAAACAATAGCGCCTGCCGTTGCACTGAGAAAATAATTGTTGAATGCTCTCCGGATGCAGTTAAATCTACTAGTTTGCTTCCTTTGGGTAAATAGGTTTGCCAGTTATTTCGCTCATTTATTTAAATGTTATTCGAATTAAATTATACAGAAATCCATATATGCCTTTCAGAGAAAATTGTGAATTAAATTGAAAATTTTGTTGAGGTTTGAAAATTAATTAAATTAATCCCGGCATTGTTCGTAGTTCAGCAAAAGGGACATAATAAACGTATTTCGTGCCGTTTGTATTATGATGCTTTATTGAATTCCATAGACGATTTATTAAAAATTTATAGGATATAGGTTTTACTTTGGTACCTTACTTAAGATTGGTTGAATATTCTGTATACATATAAATCAATTATTTTAATCTTCATTTGGTTTTCGTCAAGGTACGTCATGCTAAATTCGCTGTTACCTTGAATCAAGATTACTTTGGCAGTATTTTACCCTTACATTTTTATAATTTAAATTTAATAATAATATATATATATATATATATATTATATATATATATATATATCAGTCCACTCTCTCTACAACAATATGCAAGGGACCGGGAATTTTCATCGGTATAAGGAGAGATCGTTATACGAGAGAGAGAAAATTCGGTACTGTAATATTAATAATACTGTACTAAATAATCTATTTTAATTAAAAAAAATAACCAAAAACGAATATAAATGAATTAACACTGTATTGTACACCACATAGATTTATTAAATAATAATATAAGCAATACAGTATAAAAAATGACTGTACAATTAAAACATGTGTACTTTACTATAACAAAATAATATGCCACTGTAAAATATATGTAACCTACATTATCAAAAAAAGTCTGTCACCTTGGCCTGTTTCCTTTTCCCTTTCCACAGAAGTGACCTGACCTTGTCCTGAAGACGCATATAATCTTTCACAGCACTTATATCGTCTTCCTGGTGAATGAAGAATCGATGCAGTACTTTTACCGCGTCCAATGCCTGCTAAGAAGTCGGAGCTGGTTCTAGCTCTGCTTCCACTTCCAGGTCACTTTTTCTTTTTCTTCTACACGAACTGCGTGTAGGATATCCTCGTCAAAAATCCACAGAAACAGAGATGTTGTAGCTACATTTTCATCAACTTCTTCAAAATCTGTTAGCTCTTTCGGTCATAGTAAGCTCAAACTCTCTGGCCCAAACATCTAATGACAAGTAATTTCTATTATCAGTCAATCCTTGATATACCGTTCATTAGGATGACGTCAAGAGTATTTAGTTTAAAAACGCCATTGTTCTCAACCAATTCCATTCAAAGTCTTCTCCTGTAATGGCTTTTCAAACTCTTGATGACACTTTCGTCCATGGGCTGAAAAACACTTGTTATGTCTGTTGGCAGAAAACAAAGTTCAATGTTTTGAAGGTCGCACAGTACAGGATTAGCAGGGCAATTGTATACAAGCAGAAGCATTTTTTTCCATTTAAGCTCGATATCCCACTTTCTTACGCTTCTTAAAAAATTTCCGAAGTCATCCACTCACTCTTGTTTGCTTTATAGGTCATCTGTAGATTGTTTATGTTTTTAAAGCAATGTGGATTTTACGACTTCCCTATCACCAAAAATTTTCGCTTTACCGAACCTGTGTCATGTTAGCCGTCACTAAAACTGTAATGCGTGCCTTAGAGAGCTTCAAACCAATTAACGCACTTTTCCGATTTAAATTTTAAAGTTCTGTTTGGTGTCATTTTAAAAAACAATCCAGTCTCATCAGCATTGAAAATGTCGTCTTTTGTCTAGGCCACACGTTTTCCAGCCAATCATCCTTTACGTTTTTGTTAACATCGCGAGCCCTCCGTTGATTTGTTGTAGTTGATCTGTGCCGCAGCTTCCATTTGCTCAGATGCCTTGAAATTATCAATTCCAAGCACAGTTGCAAAAAAAACTCAGCTTTTGTTCTTACCACGGACCCAGAAAGTGGAATATGGTTCATACGCTGCTGCTGGAAACACTGAACCATAGCGCGATCTAAATCTTCTTGCTGAGGTTTCCGCAACTTCTTCCTGCTACGGCCTTCCATCTTCGCTTCAAGTCAATTAATTCTGTCCTTCCAAATCGTAGCCACATTTTACTGGGACAGCTTTGTACGCCGAGCGACATCCGATTGTTTTTATCTTTCTCTATTGCTCGAGTTATCGATTACGTTTCCTCCACCGAAAGCACTTTACGCTTTTTGAAAACCTCTGAACAATGACCTTGCCACTCGTGACTTAGGTAGTCTGAACTTTAAACACAATAACACAATAACACACATTGTACCTAGCTTTCTGATTGGTTGTCTTCGGCAACCACCGGCGGGATACTGATAAGATGGTCTATCAGTCGGTGTTTTGATCTGTATATCTTTTATATCAGATTATTGGCAAGGATATCCTTGGCTTTTAGGACTATTCTTGTGGCTTTTATTCAAGAAATGTCTTAGTGGTGTAAACTGAAGCCTTTATCTGATTGTTGCGTATGTTTTTCTGTCTTCCCATGTTGATCTAACAATGATCCTGTAGCATGACGTCTCTGTTCTTTCTAGTTTCTTCCAGTTGATTTCCGCGGTGGAGCTCCATATTGGGACAATGTAAAGTATTACTGATCTAACGCAGGCAAGGTATAGTTGAATCTTCTTGGCCTTCGATAGTGGACTGGACCTAAATATATAACAAAGTATTAGTCTTTTTGCAACATTTGATTTTAACTTGAATGTGTTCTTCGTGAAGTTGAGTTTCGTTTCGATGTAAACTCCTAGGTATTTGACTAAGCCTTCTGATTGGATTATTATTTCTCCCATTGTGAGTTCGAATACTGGTAGTTTTTTTTCCTGCATGAACATGATAAATTTCGTCTTTTGAGTGCTGATCTTGATTTTCCATTATTTTATAAATAATTATAATTAATCTTTAAATTTTATTATTAATAAGAAACATTGTTATCATAAATGATGCTTAAATTATCAATGATCTCTTATTAATACAATTTGATTTTATCCAAACCATTTCCTTAAATTATCTTTTACTTAAATTAATTTTACTTTCCAAAATTTTAACTTTTTGAAAAATTATGTTCTCATTGATCACATGCTATGCCAAGGCACAATATTTGAAATTTCTCTTGATATAACTTTTATAAGAAGTGGTTCACTTTATATTCTAAGAGATAGGTTACGTGATTTAACCCACGTAATATTTAACCCACGGATACCTGTAACTGCTGCACTACTCACGAAGACAAGCATTGAAGTAATTACAATAAGGTACTTCTTCTCTCAAATTTACAACTACCAAAAACGGTGGATAACCTACTTAAAAATGCCAGGAGCAGGCTGTTTCATTCAGTAGATACTGAAATCGAAAGATTAGAGGTAAACAACGGGACTAGTAATTGAAAACGTGAGAAAAGATAAAACTTTTTGGATTACGTTCTTTCAGAAAAATACTATAAAGTACGTTTACGAGTACGTTTAAAAAAGTATTAAACAAAACCCCTCCTGAAACCGAAAAATATTAACCAAGCCCTACCACAAAATATTCTTCAGCCTCTTTTGTTTAGTAGGATCTTCCGTACTCTGAGAACTCCGGATAGCCGGTACGTTCCAATAAAATTTTCTAATGGTAAACAAGACCACCTCTGTATATATTTGCAGATATGGCCATGGGCGTCTTAGCAACAGGGGTAAAGGGATGAAAAATTATTTAATATTTTAATTATAAAAAAAAATTTTACAACGTTCGATTAATTTAAAATATACCAGATCACCTAGTAACCACTGTTGAATCTGGAAGTTAGTTTCGTTGACATTAACATTTTCTCCGCGAAACTTGTGCGCTCGCTGAGACAATTATGATTCAAGTAATTATTCAGTATAGCTGGAAAGACACTTACAATTAATTCATGTTTGGTCTCAACAAAATTGCAGAAATTATTCAAAAGTTTGATGCGTTGTGTATTTGGATGCAGTTTTATTTTACCATTTTCAACATTTAGCAAATTTCGACATTTCACCATCAAAACGATTGTGTTAAACATGCAATAATCTCATCCGCATACGTAAAAAGAGGAATATTCGGCAATATCTGTCTGCCTGTAATATAACAATTTATTCAGTACTAATAATTTGAAATATAAAATCACAAAACAGTGTCGCACGATATTCAGTAAATAATGAAATCTATTTAGAATCATTACTTAGAATTTGAGGTAATCGTATTAAATAATATTGAATTTTATTTGTTATTTAAGGAAATATTACGTGAAATGATAATTCAGCTTCCCACTATGCTACATTTGGCGCACCTCAACGACTGTAAATTATTATAATTTTTTTTATAAAATATACTTTTGTAGATATCATAAAGCTTTTTTTTTGTATATAATATGAAAAATTTTATGGACTTAGTATGGATTAGATCAATTAAATTTTAACATTTTTAGGCATTCTCAGTAGATTTTAAAATGTAAGTTTATTTTGAATTGGTTAAATAAATTTATACTTAACCTTTCAGTGCTAACGCATGGTCTCACAGACGGAGCTAACCTATTCATACCGATAATTAACGATCTATTCCGATATTCAGGCTAGGTCATTCAATAGCTTCATATTTTACCTAACCGTTGTTAGTATTAAAATATTGTTGAACGTAGATACATAGTTCGTTCGTTACACAAGATTTTGGTCTCAGAGACGGATGTTTTGCGGCTGTATTAAAGGTAAGGATTGTAACTTTTAGCGTTGTATTATTAGTGAATAAAATATTATTTTTTTACTTTTTAGAAATAGAAATGAACTACGAGGAGGAGCAAAAATATTTGCAGAGACTTCTAGAGGAAGTTGATAGTAATGATGAATTGGAATGCAACGATTCTGGGGATAGTTCTGAAGAAGATGAAGTTGAAATACAAGATATCGATACAGATAGTGAACAGGATATATCAGAAGCAGAAAATGATGTTTTTGATGAGGCAGAAGCACAAAATATTTGCCGGCAAGTTCCTATTTTTTTGGTAAGGATAAAAAAACTAAATCGCGAAAGCATGTTGGTAATAAGCGAGTACGTATGAGAGCAGACAATTTAAGGAGGGATTTACCAGGTGTAAAGGGGGATGCTAGGGAGAAAATAATCTTTAGTGATATTTGGGGCTGTTTTATAACAGACCAGATGTTGAAACTTATTGTAAAAAATACAAATATAAATATTGAATTAAATGCTGATCCTCTGAATAGAACCTACAAAAAGACGGATATACTAGAAATAAAGACACTTATAGGCCTGTGGTACATAGCAGGAAAGTTCAAGAGTAACCATCTCAATGCTCGCGACTTGTTTAGAACAAACGGTACATCCTTAGAAATATTTCGCCTTAAAATGTCATACGAGCGATTCAAATTTCTATTGGCATTTATTCGCTTTGATAATAAACAAACTCGTGCAGAGAGACAAAAAGTTGATAAATTAGCTCCTATCAAAAACTTTTTTGAAGACTTCAACACCAATTTGCCAAAACACTACGCCATGTCACACTATTGTACAGTTGATGAAAAATTAGAAGCCTTTAGGATCCGCTGTGGGTTCAAAGTTTATATGCCAAAAAAACCAAATAGGTACGGTATAAAAATATATGCCTTGACTGATGCTAAATTAGCTTATACCTAAAATTTAGAAATTTATGTTGGTCAGCAACCAGAGGGACCCTACCAGCAAACCACAAAGACTTTGGATTTAGTAGTACGTTTTTGCAGACCTATCTGGGATATAAATAGAAATGTTACTCTTAATAATTTTTTTTACCAATAAGCAGCTTGCTGACACATTACTGGCCAATCATCAACTAACTATAATTGGAACTCTTTGAAGAAATAAGCCAGAACTGCCTTTGGAATTTACGGCGCCTATAAACAGGCCTACTTTTACCAGTATGTTTGCATCAAGATAAATGCACTATTGTTTCGTATATTCCAATACCGAAAAAAAATGTGCTCCTGATGTCAACAATGCATTATGAAGATGATACGTTGGATCTAAAGACTGGTAAGCCTAACATAATAATTGATTACAACGAAACCAAAGGAGGAGTCAACACTATTGATAAGATGTGTGAAAGCTACAATTGTGTAAGATCGACTAATCGCTGGCCCATGGTGATATTTTATGCAATATTGAATATCGCCGGCATAAATTCATTTACAATATACATGTGTAATTCTGCTCGGACCGACCAACAGATACTACTTAGAAGAACATTTTTATAGACAATGGGTATTCAACTGCTTGAACCACATGCAAGACGTAAAGCAATTGTAACAAACCTGCCAAGGGTGAT